>CAUYSK010024554.1:0-78813 GCA_963575035.1 Avahi laniger
TGCATTGCACTCTTTGTGTATGCATATACCTGTCCCCTCTCCCTCCTTCCCCGTTCCCCCTCCCCCCGGCCCAACAACCAATAGATGTTATTCTCATATGTGCACATATTTGTTCATCAGTTAATACCAATTTGATGGTGAGTACATGTGGTGCTTGTCTTTCCATTCTTGGGATACCTCACTTAGGAGAATGCATTCTAGCTCTATCCAGGAGTATACAAGAGGTGCTATATCACCATTGTTTCTTAAAGCTGAATAGTACTCCATGGTATACATATATCACATTTTATTAATCCACTCATGTATTGATGGACACTTGGGTTGTCTCCACATCTTTGCAATTGTGAATTGTGCTGCTATAAATATTCGGGTGCAGGTGTCTTTTTTATACAGTATCCTAATTCACATCTTGACTAATGCCTTTACTCACACTAATCCTCTGACAAGGGTATCCTCATCATCATTTCCCCTCTGAAATTCTTTCTTGCTCTTCCTATCACTTTCCAGGTAGAAAAACTATACCCTCACGTTATGCCTCATGTTACTTGATACTTCTGTCGATCAAGGTCTGCCTTTACCTTCTACATGTTTGTCTCTACGTCCTCAAACTACACTTCTTGATGTCAGGACCATATCTTACTCACCTGTGTGTTCCCAGGATCTAGAGTTCAAACCCCATTACAAAAGAGATGTTCAAAATATTCTTAACATAAATTTAAAAACCACAGTGAAGAGCAGTGATCTGATTTGTTGGTAAATGCCAACCAAAAACTTAAGCCGACTATCACTTGGACAAACATGTTCTTACTGTTCCTCTGCCATCTTCACTTTACATGTATTCATTTATGACTTTGTTGAACAACCACAAATGAAGGGCAAATTCAGCCTATTTAAAAATCCCCTTAAAATGACAATTTATAAAATGCTGTAAAGAGATGAAACTCAGCAAACACTACAAAGCCATTATGAGAAAATTGTCATGCACTAAATCTGCTCAGGATAGCAGGGAGCTTAAATGATAATCACATTTGTTTTGGGATGTTTGCCTAGAAATGTTCTTATAATAAATGTACTAAATAAGATGCATAATTTAGCTCCTTCTCTGTAGCCTGCTGGCTGGCTGCCAGCTCCATGCTCCTGCTCCATCTCTCCCCTTCACTCTTCCCTTGATCTCCCACCATCTCTCTCTGCGGTTTGACTCCACGCCAAGGTTACCTGCGGGCCTAGTACAGTCTCATTGAAAGCCAGCACAGTTGTGCCTGATGACTTCATTTCTCCCCCAGTGGCTCAGTTTATGTCCTCCTTTGGGACGAGCAGAGGGAAAGTTCTCTTCAGGATAACTTTGTCAAGCTGTATTACGTGCACACTGGCAGATAGTAAAATGAAAGAAAGAGAACTCTTGCCTTTATTGGATAGATGGAAAATAGGAGATTCTCTAAGTCTTCCGCTACTTATCACCACAGGATTTGTTAAGGTTCTGCTTTCCCTAGAAAGCTGTCATAGTCAGGGTTTAAGCTTTCTATTCTTATTCTGACACAGGCCCAAGTAAAACTCAAAAAGCCAAGACTTAGAAGACATCGCTTCAAGGTAAACTATTGAAAAAGTATTTGCTATTTGGTGGGTAGTTTAACTTTCTTGACCTTACCTTCTTATCTTTAAAAAAATGAATACTATAAAATAATCATTGCCAACCCATTTGGAAATGCATAACCCCCTGCCTCCACTACCACACACAGTTGCTTGACTTCCTTACAAGATCAATACGCCAGAATAGTTCCAAACATTGTTCTCATTTTTCTTTCTAGCTGAGGGAGTGTGTATTCCTTGAGTTAGGCAACTGAGAGAGTCTCTTATCCTTTCCTCCTGTATCACTTTTTACAATCTCTTGGAATGTTAGTCATAGCCTAAATCTAGGGTAACTTCTGGGAAATAATTTTTTACAGCTCTGCCAAATGAATTTCTTATCTGGTTAAGATAATTGTGCTCAAGAGTCTGAAATTCTATGAAGACTGGCAAGAATACTGATATATTCTCATTTAATGAAAACTAACATTAAGAATTGTCACTTACGGTAAAAAGTATTTTACATGCTTTAGATAATTCAGTCCTTACAGGAACTTTATGAAGAAAACCCTATTGTTATTGGCATTTTGCAGTTGAGGAAACTGAATAATAACATCTATGGGACCTCCGCCATAGAGCTAGGACTCAAGCCTAGGTATGTCTCTCTCAAAGCCCATTCTCTTAACCATAGCAGCTTCCCTTCACACCTAAGTCATGTCTAGCTTTAACAGCCAGGAGTGTAAAGACAGAACCTTCCCCCAGAAACTGAATTGTAATGAGTAGTATCAACTCAGTGCCTATTAGAGTGCAGTACTTGTTTCTCCAGGACTGTGAATCTTCACATCCATCTCTCCTCACTGGTTTGCAACACAGCCTTGGCTTGCCGTGATTTCTTTTCCAGCTTCTAACCTTGTGCACTGGGGCACTGCACGCTGTCTGGCTGTCCCATTGAGAGGAGGCTGTGCAGAGCGTGGCATCTGACAAAACACAGGTCATTTCTCTGAATGAGCATTATTCATTTCTGTCGGTTAAATTCACAGGCAGCAGCCTGCATTTCTCTCACTTGGCTGATAAGAGGAACTGCAGAGCATGAGGAGACATTTTAAAAATCAAAATACTATGCTTAATTCCATGTTGAGAAGGGCATGTCAATTCATTTCAGGGAGACCTCATGGGGCAGAAATTTTGTAAACACACTCCAGTGGTCCTTGTGCCCTAATTTGAAACATCTCTGTTCTGTTTTATACCAGGCACTTTCTTTTTTTGTTCCTGAACCAAACTCATAGTTTTTATGCAGTAGAGAGAACAGGAAAGGCAAAATCATTTTATATTTATTCTTCCCTGAATTATAATCAGTCTCAATCCTAAAGCCTCCGAAAGTTGGAGACCCGTCAGGGTAGAGGACAAGTCTCCAAAATACAGTTGTTTCCTTTTCATAAAATACTGCTTTGTCATTTACTAAACCTATTTGTATCCCTTACATTTCCATATGAATTTTAGGATGGGCTTCTCAATTTCTACAAAAAAGGAAATGTATTGAATGTGTAGATCAATCTGGGAAGTAATGCCATCTTTGAGATATTGCCTTTTAATCTGTGAACATGGAATGTTCTTCTGTTTGTTTACCTCTTTTTGAATTTCATTCAACAATGTTTTGTATATTTTAGTGTAAAAGTCTTATACCTCTTTTGTTTAATTTATTCATACAAGTTATTTTATTTGATGCTATTGTAAATTAATTCTTTAAAGTTCATTTTCAAAATGTTCATGGCCAGTGTATAGAATTACAACAGATTTTTGTATGTTGATCTTGTATCTGAAATTTTGTTGAAATTGTTTACTAATTTTAGTAGTTTTCTGTGGGTTCTTTAGGACTTTTTATATACAAAATCATCAGGAATAGAGGTAATTTCACATCTTTTTCAGTTTGGATAACTTATTTCTTTTTTTTTTTTTTGGTGCCTAATTGCCATGTTTAATAGATCTAGTATGAAGCAAAATAGAAGTGGCGAGACTGGGCCTCCTTGTCCTACTCCTGGTCTTAGGGAAAAGAGCATTAATATTTCAAAATCAAGTATGATATTAGCTGTGGGTTTTCCTAGATGTCCTTAAAGAATTTCTATTCTTAAGTCACTGAGTATTTTTGTCATGAAAGAGTGCTTTATTGTTTCGATTTATTTATTTTTTTACATCTATTAAGTGATCACGTGCTTTCTGTCCTTTATTTATTAATGTGGTGTATTGCATTGATTTTCACATGTTCAGCAACCTTGCACTCCTTGGATAACTCCCACTTGGTCATTGCATACAATACATTTTGTATGCTGCTGGATTCTGTTTGCTGGTAATTTGATAAGGACTTTGTGTTGATATTAATATTTATAGAACTCTTGGTGTTTAGGTTGTTGTGGGTTTTCTGTTGTTGCTGTTGTTGTTTTTGTAATGTCTTAGATTATGGCGTCAGAGTAATAATGGTCCCATAGAATGAATTGGTAAATATTCTCTTCTTTTCTACTTTTTGGAAGAGGTTGTGAAGAATTATCATTATTTATTCCTTAAATGTTAAGTAGAATTGATCAGGGAAGGCTAGGCTTTTTTTGTTGTCGGTGGTGGGAAGGTTTTAATGTACTAATTTTTAGCTTGTTTTGGGTCTACTCAGATTTCTGTTTCTTCTTGATTTTTGATACTTTGTATGATTTGGTCAATTGTAACTAAATTACCTAAATTGTTGGTACACAGTTATTCATAGTATTCTCATAATTACATAAATTTCTATAAGGTCAGTAGTGATGTTTCCTACTTAATTACTTATTTTTTATTCTGTATTTCTTATTTCTGCATTTTTTTTTTTTGGTCATTGTAACTAAAAGTTTGTCAATTTTGTTTTTTTCAGCAAAGAACCAAATTTGAACTTCATTGACTTTTTGTCTGTAGTTTTTCTATTCTCAATTCCATTTATTTCCAGTCTAATCTTTATTTCCTTCTGCTTTGTGTTTATATTGCTCTTTTTTTCCAGTTTTGTAAGGTAATGTTATTAATATAAAGTCTTTCCACTTTATAAATATAGATATTTATAGCCATTAATTCCCCTTTCACCATTGCTTTAGCTGCATTCCATAAGTTTTGGTATCTTTTATTATCTTTTTTTAATCTCAAAGTATTTTTTATTTCTCCTTTGCCTTATTAATTATTTATGAATGTATTGTTTAATTTCTACATATTGTGGATTTCCCAAATTTACTTCTGTTTTCTATTTCTAATTTCCTATCTCATTCCATTGTGGCTAGAGAAACATTTTTGTATGATTTCAGTTCTTTTAAACTTTTTATGGCTTATCTTATAGCATAATATATGGTCTATCCTGAAGAATGTTCTATGTGGCATGGCATGGGTGTTCTACAGATGTCTGTTAAATCTAGTTGGCTTATAGTGTTGTCTACATCTTTTATTTTCTTGTTGATCTGCTGTCTGTTTGTTCCATCTATTGTTGAAAGTGGGTTATTAAATTCTACAACTATTATTGTTAGATTATCTATTTCCACTTCAGTTATATCAGTTATTGTTTCACATATGCTGGGGCTCTGTGGTTAAATGTACTTGTGTTTACAATGTTATGGCTTCCTGTTGGATTGAAACTTTTATCATTATAAATGTCATTCTTTATTTCTAATCATAATTTTTGTCTTAAAGTATTTTTTATCTAATATTAATATAGTCACTATGTTCTCTTTTATTTACTGTTTGCATAGTATATCTTTTCCCACTCTTTTATACTTTTAATCTCTTTTTATCATGAATCTAAATCTAAAGTATATCTTTTATACAGTGTTTAATAATGTTTGTTTTAATACATTCTACCAAATTTCTGCCTTTTGTTCTGAGTATTCATCATTTACATTTAATAGTATTATTGATTTTATAAGATATACATCTTTAATTTACTATTTGTTTCATCTCTTATGTTTTTCTTTCAAAAAAGTCCTTTCTTTTTCCATAATTGCTTTCTTCTATGTTAAATGATATGAAGAGTATTCAAAAAGTTCATGGAAAATGCCTATTATAAAAAAACTACACATGGATTTCAACATTTTCTTTTGTACCAAAATAAACTTGTACTAACTTGTTATAATATATCTGAATAGGATCTAGTTTGAGGCACTAAGAAAGATAACACATTAATTTGAAAAGATCCTCTGGCAGAGTAATATGAATTCTGTTACAAGTGAAGCAAGAACAAACATCAAATTTATGGTGAAGGTTGGGTGAATAATGGTGAAATTATTGATGTTTTGCAAAAATGCTATGGGGACAATGCCCCATATAAATCTACAGGTTACAAATGGATAACTCATTTTATGAAGGGGTAAGACAATGTCGAAGATGAAGTCTGCAGCTGCAGACAAGCCACATCAATTTGTGAGGAAAAAATTCATTTTGTTCTTGTCCTAATTCAAGAAGACTGATGATTAACAGCATGAACAATAGCCGATACCATAGATATCTCAATTAGTTCAGCTTACACAATGCTGACTGAAAAATTAAATTTGAGCAAATTTTCCACTTGACAGGGGCCAAGACCATAGCACCCAGATCAGCTGAAGACACGAGCAGAACTTTCAATGGAAGTTTTAGACAAGTAGGACTAACATCCTGAAGCAGTTCTTCAACAAATTGTAACAGGAGGTGAAATATGGCTTTGCCAGTATGATCCTGAAGACAAAGCACAATCGAAGCAGTGGCTACCAAGAGGTGGATGTGGTCCAGTCAAGGCAAAAGTGAACCGGTCATGGCAATAGTTTTTTGGGAAGCTCAGGCACTTTGCTTTTTGACTTTTTGACTTTCTGGAGGGCCAAAGAACAAATGCCTAGGGAAAGCTTCACTAGAGAGTTCTCAACCACAACAATGTTCCTCCTCATTTCTGTCATCAAACAAGGGCAATTTTGTGAAAGTTTTGGTGGAAAATCCCTAGGCATCCACCTTATAGTCCTGATTTCGCTCCTTTTGATTTTGTTTTGTTTTCTAATCTTAAAAAATCTTTAGAAAGCACCCATTTTTCTTCAGTTAATAATGTAAAAAAGACTGCATTGACATAGTTAAATTCCCAGGACCCTCAGTTCTTTAGGGATGGACAAAATAGCTGGTATCATCATTTACAAAAGTATGAACTTGATAGAGTTCATGTTGAGAAACAAAGCTTATTTTTTATTTTTATCTTTTAATTTTCTTTTTATAAACTTTTTGAAGTCCCCTCATATTTTGTAGTTTATCATTTTAATTACATTTTTATCTATCTAGCAAGTCCAAACAATAGGCTTGCTCAGGGACTGTTTCCATGGAATGTTTTGTTTGCTTATTTGTTTTTTTCTGAATGTCTCATAAATTTTTGTTGAAAACCGGACATTTTAAATAATGTAATGTGAAAATTCTGGACATAATATTTCACCCCCTTCCAGCATTTATTGTTGTTGTTTGTTGTTGTTCTTGCTCTTTGTGTGTTTAATAACTTTCCTGGATTCATTCTGAAAAGTCTTTACTCACCATACTGTGAAACCAGTGAAGTCTCTATTTGGTTAGCTTGGTGGTTAGCCAATGATCGAACAGGAGTTTTTTTGTTTTTTAAATACACTGAACCAATAAGTCTTGCACATTTTTCTCTATTGTATGTCAAGGCATCCCATCAATTCTCTAGCAGTATATAATTCTGCTTTAGGATTCATGAATTGCTTTGAAGTCCCTCCAGGTCAGCCGGAGTTAGCTATTAGGACCTTTTAAGATCATATCTAGGCATGCACACACTCTTGCACGTGTGGTAGCTTTCTAGTTCCCTAAGGATATAGTAGAGCTTTTCAAAGCCTCCTGTGAACATCTAATTCTCCAGATTTTCCTTTTAAGATTTTGGGTCAGCTGTTGGTTTGCACCAATTGTTATAGCTACTTAGGCAACTGTAACATTAAATAATCGCCACTGATTGATTTTATCAAATGTCCTGGAAATAGGACTTTCCTCATTGAGTGAGCTCTGATTTGGGTCAAATAAACACAAACTCTGAAAATAAAGATAAGCCCAGCAATCTGCCAAATATATCAAATAGTAACGAATCTCCGGAGATGGAGCTTTTTGCAAAGCTCCAAACTTGTTCTGCTCCCTCCAATGACAGCTATGCTGCTAATTTTCACATTTATCATAATTCTGAAGCTGCTAGTTTTCAAGGCTACTATGGAGTAATCTTTTACTGCTAGCGTCTTTCTTTTCTGAAAAAAGTTTGGCCAATACTCATCCAAGTAGCTATTCAAAGGCATCCACCTATGCAACCAACTTTCAATTTCTAAATAAGAAATATTTAGCTTAAAAAAAACTGTTTATGCATTACATTCACTCAAGCCTCCATAAAAGTCTCAGCCATCTCCAGCCAAGTTAAACTTACTACGTTCAATTTATTTTTGTAAGCTGTATGAACTGTTTTAAAATTCTGATCCATCAATTTCCATAGCATGCATTCTAATTATGGTATGAATAATGTACTTTCAAACTTTAAACTAGTTTTCTTGAGTGTCCAGTGCTTAAAGTTAAGGGAATAACATGATATCGTAGAAAATAGTATATGTTATGCTCTCTTTTTGAAAATAAATATCATTTAGTCTATATATAAATATAGTTTTTAGTACACCTATACTTTCTTCCAATTCATTGTTAAGCGACCCTTTACCACCTGAAGTTAAAAATTGGGGGAAATGGTAGTTTAACAGTATTTTAAAATACCGCTATAATATTAAATGATAACTAAGCTTTCCTCAAAATAAACTTAAATTTAAAACATAAAGAAAATATATCAGCGCTTACTCCCAGTTGAAACATAGTTGAAAGACATATAACTTTTATAATGTTCGGTAGTAGAATCTTTGACCTTTAATAGTATACATGGTCATCTGAAACAGTATTACAATTTTTCAGCCTTCTTTGCTGGAAAATGACACATAAGCAAAAGAGTTATCTGCAACTTCTGTGTAATAGCCTTACTGGGATATGAGGGTAGGGTTAGCATAACCATCCTTACTCCTTCCTACTAGATGGACTATAGATATAAACCCTGGAGTTCTAACAGGCAATTCGGTCATGAGATAACCTTGGGAATACAAGCTACACATGCTTCGAAGCCACGAAAGCCCAGGTCCCTGACACCATGGAGCTAGCATAATCACTCCCATCCAATTGTCAACATCAAAACCTTTACATGACAGAAAAATAAATGCCTGTTTCATTAAGGCCACTGTTATTGGGGTTTGCAGTCACTCCTAGATAAATCTAATTTTACCTGGTATAGCAATTCGCAAGACTTAAAACCTACCTTTCTGAGCTAGTGACGCTATTAAATATATCATAGAAATTCAATTAAAGTTACTCACTGGTCAGTCCTGCTCAGTCAGAACATGCTTGGAGAAACTCTCGCTGTAATTTAATAAAATGGATATTCTGAGATAGAACTATTTCTCCAAATACTAAGGTATACTCACATCAGTTAATTTATTATAAAATTGAAGCTGGCCTTCTTTGTGCCTTCAATCAGTTTTTTTAAGATTGTGAATATTCATTCACTAAGGATTTGTGTCTCTTTTGCCCAGTAATGTTGTTTGTCCCTATTATATATTATTTTTTCATTACAGAATTCAACACTCACAGTTTCTGAAAGGTCTCTCCTGATTTCCCTAGGCAGAATTCACTACCACAGATCTGCATTCCCATAGCATATTATAAAAAACTCCTATCATTGCATTTAATACATTATAATTATATTTGGTGTTTAAGCATGTTATTTACTATGCTATAAACATCTCAAAAGAAGTGACAGCAGCCCATTCATTTTTACGTCTTTCAACACTTCCCAAAGAGTGTGAAGGTTCTATTGTAGGCTCTATTGGTTTTCTATTACTGTATAACAAATGATCACAAATTTAGTGGCTTAAACAACACCCATGTATTACCTTAAACTTTCCATGGGTCAAAAGTCCAGGTGAGTGTTTATGGTCTCCCAGGCCAAAATGAAGGTGTCAGCAAGGCTGAGCTCTTACTCCTAGGATCTAGGGATGAATCCGTTTTCAATTCCATTGAGATAGTTGTCAGAATTTAGTTCTTTGTATTTGTAGGGCTCACAGGTCATCATTTCCTTGCTGGTTGTCAGCAGGGACCACTCTAAGCTTCCAGAGGCTACCTACATTTATCATCACGTGGCCCTTCTGTCCAAAAGCCAGCTGTGGTGCCTCAAATCTTTCTCATGCTTTAACTCTGTCTGGCTTCCCTTTCTACCACCAGCTAGAAAAATATCTCTCCCTTCCTAAAGGGCTCATACAACTAGATTAGACCCACCCAGCTGTCTCCCTTTTGCCATATAATACAACATAATTACGGGAGTGCTATCCCACCATTTTCACAGATTCCACATACATTCAAAAAAGAGGAGATTGTGCAGGTGAAAGGGTGTTGGGGGCATTCTTAGAATTTTGTCTACCATATAGAAATAAAAAATATATTTAATAAGATGATGACCTTCCATATGTTCAATTTTCTTAGCATGTAGAGATTTAAAATGCTATCGTTTCAAATTTTGTGTTAATTTTTCAGTCCCAAACAACCACAAGCACATGGGCAATTTCACTTTATAGTATGTTCAGTGTTCAGTTATCAAAGCCTTAGAAGTTTAGGTGACATGTCATTACTAACTGAATCAATAAGAAAGAAAAAAAATTAAACAAAGCCAAGAATAAACCACATAAGGTCCTAACAACACTTTTCCTAGGGCCATTGATGATTATTCACCATGTATGCAAATAACTAAGAGGGTTACATGACCTTTCTAGGACAAAGAAACCTCTCTTCCAAGGAGAAATTCTGTCTTTGCCTCTACAAAAAGCAGCTGGCACCTCATCCTAATTTTTGTGGTATTACGAGGCCTGTCTCGAAAGTATCCAGCCATTGTTGATATAATGAGAACATATTACATGGTTGGATACTTTCCAGACAGCCATTGAAAACTAACAACAACAACAACACTGTAAATGGACAAAAAATGAAAAACAGTAAACAGTAGTGATAATTATGTAGATGAGGTATGATTAGAGAAAGATAATTTGGATGTATATAGATGATACTTGCCTCTGATATCAATGGCATTTTGAATATAAGAACCTAAGTGTTTTGATCTCTCTATATATAAATATATAGAGTATAAGAGAAGTAATCTGCCTACCACAGAGAGTGAACCTAGACCTCTTTCCATCAAGGTCCATCAACTTTTCCTGCCATTCATTTTTATTTCTGTCTAAAATTCCTTGCAGCTGGACCTTTTGGCCTTGCTCCAGTTTTCTGGCACTCTCAGATGAGAAGTAGGTGTTAGTTTATAACTTGCCATAAAGCACTCTCCAACCCAAGACACCAGTACCTCTAGACTTTCATTTTGCCTCTAAATCAAATTTCAGTCACCATGCATGTGTTTCTAGAGATGACATACTTGCTAGTACCCCAATCCAGAGCTTGTAGCCACTTTCACATGGAAAGAACTCACCCATGTAATCATCTCCACTCCTGACTGTGTAGCACCTGCTTCCCATGTTTATTGGCTGCCCACCTTTCAGGGCTCTACTGAGACAACTCAGAATTCTGATGCCCATTTAAAATTATCATTATTCCTGCCTTGTCCTCTAGACATTGTGTCTGACTGTGGGTAGGCCAGCACTTAAGCCTGATCTCCTGTCAATGCCAAACTCCTTTCTTCTTTTCTTTCCAGGCTATTTTTTTTCAAATGGCGCTCAAATCTCAGAATGTTCCACTTGCCTGTTAGGTACAAAATATGTGTTTAGGTAGGGTCATAATCCATACAATCTTTCAATAATTCCTCCAGGTAAATTCATTTATTGATGACTTGTATGTATCATGTTCCCTTTTCTAGAAACATAGAATTTTTAAAATATGATAAAAATGATTTCTTGCTGTAATATTAGGAATTCTAGCTGAAATATAAATCTATATATACATATATATATATAAGGCATTAATGTGTACATTGTATATCTACAAAATCCTTCCCTGCAAGAGAAACGTGAGTATGTGTGCTGTTTGAAAATATGGAATTCCATGGAATGTGAGAATTTCAAATGATGGCCCACATTGATCTATCCTTATCAGTGTTTATGGTTTCTTCCTTTCCCTCATGCAGATGCTACCCAGAATCCTGAAAGCAGATAGAATACCTCTTTGAAGAATTGCCTTTTCTGTATGTTTTCTGCCACCAGCCACGCCCACGGCTGCTTGTCCTACAGTCAGCTAGGATTGCCATTTTCCAAGACATGATTTCAGTCTTCCCATGATAAATTGCAGCTCACTCGGCTTTTTCAATCCTTGCTCATTTCATGCAAAGAAGATTAATTTATAGCTGCCACCATTTTTCCTTTGTTCTTATTCTTTTCCTGGATTGAACAGAAAGCCATTACATCTTCCCCCTGGATGTCTAGGTCCCAGATAGTCCTCCAAAAATTTCTCTGTTCACTTAGTTCTTGAGTTCTTTTTCTCCTCGTAGGGTTGTCATATACAATTGTAATGTTAAATATCTAAGGTATGCTTTGATTTTGCTGCATATCTACCAAGAATAACCCCTGCTAAAATAAAGTAAATGGATGGCTTAAATGACTTGATATGACCTGCAGGTATTGCTCCTATATAAGTCACAAGTTTGATTTTTGGCACCTGTTGCTAGTGACTATAGTTTATGATCACTCAACAGATTTGCCACAGCTCACATAGGTCATAGACTACAAACCAATGATGGATTTAAAGTTAAATACACTGTCCGCTTCATGAATATCTACAGTCATCACTGTAATATATTCTAATCATTGTAATGACACAAAAAGAAGAAATAAAGATTCTCACCTCTATTAAAGCATTTTGTCTGGCAGCTGGATGAGAAAACGCTTCTTGTAATCTTTTCCCCCGAGTCTCTCATTATTTCCCTCTAGATACTGTCATTTGGAGATGTTCCTGCTACTGTACATTTCCTTAAGTTAACATCATTTATTACTATTACTTAAATTGTTTTAGGTCACCCTCAAACAATTCTTCTATCATAATATTTTTAATCCCTTCAAGGATTAAAGGATGATTTTCACTCCCTTCAGCCACATGTAATTTTTCCTAGCTCTGTTGGTTATTTCTTCAATAACAATGTTATATTCTAATGGGTGAAAAAGGCCCCCTCTCGGTTAATAGGAAATTGCCTGCATTTATTTTCATATTCCAACTATGCTTCCTCTGTTTGGTCTTAAGGGGAAGTTATTTTTGAAACTTGAAAAAAATTCTTCTTTGAGTCACATTCAACTAGCTACTGAGAATCCAAAGGGAGGAAATGAAGATTCTGTTTCTCCATCTCTGGAATTCAGCCTAATATGACAGAGTAGAAAACAACCATCTTGAGAAATATAAAGATATGAGTGGTTGAATGGTGATGTAAAATTCATTCATCCATGCAGATTGTTGTTTAGATAAAACTGAAGTCAAAACACTTACCAAATAATGCATTCTTATGCATTGGAACAAAAAGGGCATGCATTTTTTAGAATCAGATGGCAAAGTTCAAAGGTGCACAGAGTGTTGGTAAATCCTTAAGTCTCATATTTAGCTCGAAAAAAATATGGAATGTTCTGAAAGCAAATATGAACAGAAAAATTGAGAAACTGAACAAACTTTTTAATAAGTTATGTCAGCTTATATTGATTCAACAAATAGACTCAGCACTTCTAGTATATATTATGTTATGTACTCAAGTATTATTGAAAATAATTCACAGCCATAAAACCTATTAAGCCTTCTCACTGACAAGGACATCCTGTGGAAAACTTTTAAAAAGAAAATAGCATGTGCTGCATTTTATAAAAAAAATTGTTGTAAGATTAGCAATAAATCTTTACTCAAAAATTTACCCTCAGTTATCAATAGTTGAAAATAATTTTTAGTTTGCATCCTACATATTCATCCTAACCAATATGCATAAATCATTATGTTCTTTGATAATTAATAAAAATAAATCAACACAAGTTTTTCTGCACACATTTCTTTTTGGCAGTTGAAAGATGCTGGGTAATTCAGTTCAAATTTTCAAAAGCATGCCTGTATGTCTATGTGAGATTGTATACATGTATAAGCAAAACATCTTGCTTTTTCAAATTAGTCCTTCAATTTGGATAATGAGGTGGTTTTTCCAAATTATGTTACCACAAAATTGAGGCTACCAATTTTCTTGTAAAGGAAATGTTAACCTTTTCAAATATGAACTACCAATACCATTTTTTTTCAGTTTTATAGTACAATACAAAGTGCCAATTTGCAAAGTAGGTAATGGACTCCATTGTTTAATTTTTATTTATCATGAAAAACAATGTAATATGTGCAAGTGAATTGAATTTATAGAAAGTATTTGTAAACAATGATATATTATTCAAATAAAAGGTTTATTTAGGTTTCCTCCTATTGGTTTTATGGGCTATTAATGTATAAGGCTGTTAATACTTTTTAATATTTTGATTTTCTAAAAATATTTATTAAGATGCTTAGCTATTTAAAAACTATGTCAATGAGAAAGGCAATTTTATTAACCCATACAATGTAGTGTGCGCTCATGAGTAGGTCAGAGAATTGGTGATATTCTAAAATGAGATATTTGTTTATTAGATTGGGATGCTTAGCAGAAAAGGGTGATATACTGGATTAAATTTTTGTAAGAACACAATTTTTCAAGAACAAAATAAACATTCAGTGCTCTTTTTGTTATGTGTGGGTTTCTCTACATTCTGCCCTTTTTTAAAAATCCATCATATAGATTTTGTAATTTTTCAAGAGTTAAGACTTTGAAGCTTAATTTATGTGATTATCAAGAGAAACTAATCAGCAATAGGACAACTTTGCGGAAGTGATCTTATCAAGCTTAAGAGGGCAAAATTTAAGAGGAAACAGAATTTCATCACAAATATCTTTCAGTCAGCAGAAGCTCTTATTTAAAGTGGTCAGGCTTCCTGAAACACTTGAACAGTTAGAAAAATCACGAATTAATTTTACCTGCAATGGGAGGAACTCAGAGCCATTTCAACTCTCATCCAGAATATCAACTCCTTTTCAGCCTCACTTAGTTGTTAGCTACAGGGTGTAGAACTGTAAAATCTTGATTGTAGAGACAAAGTGTTTGAAACACCTGATTTTCTGTTCTACGCAAAGCTGCTTCTCATTTCTGAGCTTAGGCATAGCCACTTATACATTTTGGGGTGATGCCAATGAAGGTCTCTTGTCTGAGGGTTTTCTACCACAAATATCCATTGCCTGAAAAAATTCAAAATGGTGAATATGAAATATGCGTACATTCTAAGTTACTAAAAAAAAAAAGTCCACCGTACGTTTGTCATAAATATCAGAACTTGTCAAAAATAGCAGTGCGTTCCCCTTCTCCCTTCTTTCTCCCTCTAGTCTCTTCCTTCTTCTAAGGGCCCGATTTCTGATGATTTTAAGGGTAAGAATGAAGAACTTACTAGAAATTGTCACACAGCTGTTATAATAGTAGCCAAGAGAAAGTCTGTCCTTTTAGCATAATATAAAACTGACAGATTAGTCAGTGGGACACTCAGACCCATCCTCTAAATAATTGTGAGTAAAGTGGGGCTTAAAGGACCAGAAGTGGAATCTTTACAGAAACAATTACAGGCTAAACAATACATAAACATAAAGTATAATCGCTTTCGTCCAGCTTTATTGAGGTATAATTCACAAATAAAATTGTATGTATTTAAGGTACACATTGTGATGCTTTTATATATGTATAAGAGGAGGTCTTTCCAGAAAGTATCCAGCCATGTAATAAATTCTCATTATATTAATAATGACTGGATACTTTCCAGACTGACCTCGTATATTACGAAATGATGACCACAATCAAGTTAGTTAACACATCTGTCACCTCACATAGCTACCTTTTGTTTTAAGTGAGAACATTTAAGTTCTGCTCTCCTAAATCTCAAGTATAAATTAGAGGGTTATTGACTATAATCATCATGCTATACATTATCCCAAACTTATTCATCTTATCATAAACACATTGAAAACCATACCCAGGTGTGTATATATATACATATTTGAATATGTTTCTATGCATGTGGAAAGAACACGGAAGGATTACACTTCTATATCATTTGAATTGCTAAAACAATCATTATAATAAGAGAAAAACAATTAAGTGCTAAAAATAATATTTGCGAAAAACTATCTTTTTAAAATCAATCCTGAAGTCCTATCAAATCATTTCAGTGTCTACTTTTTTAAAATGTTCCCTAAAGGTAGCATGGCAGAGTAAAGCAGAAAAGTAGATAAGTGGACCATAAATATGCATTTGGATGTTGATAATCACCAGCTGGATGAACTTGAGTGAGTAACTCCCTCTGAGCTTTGCTCATTTATGAAATGATTGAATTGATCCAAGTAACCACTGTGGTCTCTTCCTGCTATCAAAACACTTTTGGGTTTTACATAAGAAAAGCTTAAACTTTACGGACACATACGGAGTTATTTCAGATGTCTAAGCCATTGCAAAGATGCTGTGTGAGCTAACTTTATAAAGACATCTGTATTCTTATAAAATAGTAAACTTCAGATTGGTGCTGATGAAGTCTGAGGTGATAGCAGTGCCCTTTCCATAATAACATTGTTGGCCTTTGAACCCCAAATCACATGTTTTTTGGGAGTAAGGCCCTTGTTGGATCATGGCTATGTCACTTAAAGCACATTAGGTGCCCAATAAATATCTGTCAAATGACTGAACAAATCTAAGTCTTTTAAGCTCAGGGATCTATTTCATAAAGTGGAAAATTATTTGGCATCATTTAGGGGGGAAAAAAACTAAAATAAATAAATAACAAAGAACTCTATGTTACTGAATTTTTATTTTTTGTTTAACAGTCACTGAAGAACTCTGTACTTTCTTTCTGCCAGTTAGAAAAAAGCCTTTTACCATCCTTCATAAAATACCTACCCATTTTATAATTGCGATAGAGCACACCAATGCATGTGGCAGCACGGATGGATGTATTTCTCACATGAACTTGAAGCGTAAGATGTATGTATCTGAACTACAGATTAATCAGCAGGCAAGCATGGGCTGTTGTGTCTTACTGATTAATTATGCTGAATGATGGATGCAGGTTTAATCACTTTACCTGATAGATGTAAGGAGCTTGCAAATGACAGTCACCATATCATTTCTCAGTAAACTGCTTTCTAACCAGCTTACTGAAGAAACTTCATGAAGTTGATACTCCAAGAAAAAAAAAGACAATTTTCTGTGCATAACTTTACATTTCTCCTAACTTACCTTAAAGTGTGTTACCTGACCAAAAAAATCATATTATGTAAATGCAGTAATTACCCAGGAATTCCATTGTCTGGAAGTCTGTCTGTCTCATCCTAAAACTGGAAAACATAATTTAAAAGGTTAATAGAATTCATAACCGGGTTTATAATGTTAAGGAAATGACTCTTTTCTTAGGCTAGAAAACCATCAACTCATAGTTTAAATTACCTGTCTAAAAATAAAGAGGGAGAAACATAACTACAAATCTAAGAGCTCTTCTGCTCTTAGGAGGGGAATGCTAGATTGAATCATACAAGAAAAATGGAAGAGCTAATTGATCATTTTTCTAACTGAAAAAAACCAAGATGTGTTACATAATTAATATTTTCCTTCTAGGAAATTCAGTAGATCGTCCCTAAGGAGAAAATAAATAATGTCTGGACCCATAAGGTTTAACAAATTGATAGCAACCCTCCCCACCAGAGTTAAAGTTAAGCCTTTCCTCCCTTTCATTCATTGCGGTTTGTTCTCTATCACAGCATTTTTCACACTCTGATAATTTATGAGAGTTGCCTGCGTATGTTGCTCTTTCTTTCATTAGAGCTAGTGGTGACCTGGGCAACAGTGGCTATTATATCTTACTGAACACTGTCCTTCACAATGCTTAAATATACACAATGCTTAAAAAATTCTTTATAGGTAGTGGATGTGCAATAAAATCTTAGTGAATTCAATTGAATGAATTTATAGATTACACAGAGGAAAAGGTTAATTCATTCGTTTCTGATTTCCCTAGCTCTTTTCAATTGTAGGTAAACTGCCTTAAATCCCAACCCCACTCAGGCCCCGACTAAGACAGGACACCTATAAAGGGCTTCCCTCTAATATGTGGGCAGAGTATTACCTGTAAATGCCAGGGTGCCTTCTAAGATGCAGTCTGTCTTGCTCTCTGCCTCTTTGTGCAGGCCATTTCACCATCTTGTCCTTCATGAACGAGCACCCCAGTCTCCCTGCAGGGCATTAGGCTGAGCCTGGTGACTTAATTGGGTAAACTGAGGGGTCCTTGCTGTTGGCCTAGCATCCTGCCGATGCTCTCTGCTGAAACCCAAGCCTATGGTGAACTTGAGTAATGACCTTGTCTAGAAACATCAATTGCTGACCCTGCTCCTATTTTCATACCAAAGCTTAAACTCTTTCTACCATTTACACTGTGTCTATACCAGCCATGGTGAAGTTCCCACAGTCATCATCATCGGGCATCAGCCACTGTTCAGGGAATTAAACCAAGGTATAGGAATTAGAGTCAGTGCATGGCTGGTTTGAGACTACATCCAAGTTGAAGTTGTGAGCAAGATTTATGGTGCTGTCTTTGAAAGGTAGAAGAATCAGTGGCAGAGTGTCAGGTTGAAACCGCTCTTTTGTGGCAATTGCAAGGTTAGTGGAATCACAATATTGAGGGTCAAAGAGTCTTGGGTTCTCTAGCCAATTTCTTTTCAACTTTTCTAAGCTTCAGTTTCTTCCTCTATTCTATAGAGATAGTGGGGGCAAGGAGACTAAGTATACAAAGTGCCTAGTTTGTTAATCTTTAATAAATATTAACTATATTCTGTTTCCTCTTTCCATATAAGACGAGCAAACTGCAGTTTACAATAATGGTCAGAGAAGTGGATATAGCCCTGGAAGTCACCACTGACTAGGAGGTGGCGGGAAGTACTGAATTGAAACTTAAATTGCTCTAATTCGAGTCATAGAGTGAAAGGAAAACTGTGAACCTTTCTCCTGGCAGGGAGCGGAGGGTGGGGGTGGGGATTAACTCTAATAGACTTTGAAAAATGTGATACATCTAGACCCCACTTTTGCCAACTCTGGTGCTGCAAGGCAAAAACTAGGCACACAATGAAAACAACACTTAAAGACATGTCTGAGCTTAAGGTTTTTGATACCCCAGTAAAGAGTACAAGTGGAGGCTCATTTACCTTATGTCTAAATATTTAAAAGTTATAAATCAAGCTATAAAACTGTCAATTAAAATACTCTATCCTCTGACATGTAAATATACCTTCATATAACTGCACACGTTAAGTTTGAATTGATTATTCTTGGACACTTTGGGGTTTTCTACTGGAACATGGTGGTACAGAGAGAGCCATCTCTAGGTCCTTGTCTGCCCAGCCAGGTCTTCATGGTGAGGGCTTTGCTCCATTCCACTGTCTTGAAATGGAGGTCCTTAATGGCCCCTTGGGCATGAGGGCGAGCAAGCTGGTGGCTTAGTCTGCCTTCAGGTGGAAAGATTCAAGAGTTATCTTGCACAGGCCCTGGAAACTGATTCAGGTGACTGTCATCAGGTGAGGACACTCCCTTGGTCTTATTCTCTTCTGGTTTCTGCTAGAAGTGAACTAGGACAGGGTCCTCTAAAGCCCAGAGCCTGGGAAATGAGCCCTTCTTGCCAAAGTCTAAGGCAAGATACTTAAGGTATTGGCTTTGGGAACAAAAGGGAAGATCATACTCTGAGTACAGAATCAGGAGGCCTAGGTTACGAAGCAGAATGAGTTATGCCCAGAGATATAATATCTCCCAAATAGTTGCTAATGCAGGGGCTCAGGGGAATTTTGCATTTGGGGTTTTTTTTAATCTCTTTTTTCCCTTTCACTTTTCCCATTTTTCTTCTCTTTCTTTATTCCTGATATCCATGCATGTACACTATCATCTTATATTTGGAACTAGATTTTGGGGGGTCCATTAGCAGGGTAGGTATGTGGTCCTTGAGTCTTTTTAGTAGAAAAATTTAGACACAGCTTTTATTTAGGTAATCAGACAATATCTGTATGTGAAAGGCCTTGAATCATTCTTACAAATGATACAGTCCACCTAAGACTCGCTGACCAAAACTCTATCTACAAAAGACAGTAAAGATTTTATAGCTTTAAAATAAAGATTTACAACTCCTAAAAATCATATGCTATTCTTTCTAATTCCCACCTAGGGGACTGTTACAAACCAAGAATGGGAAATTGGCTGTCTATTCAAATTACTACATTTGGGAAAGAATTCTGAATAATAGGCACTTACATAGAAACTAAGATTTTCATTATTTAGATTATTATGCTGATAAGATTAAGATGGTAGTTCCTTATAATGAGAATAATCACAGCAATTTAAAGTTGGTAGGGACTTTAAAAATCATCAAAATCATTGGGATGGGAGGTATATTTGAAAAAAAAAAAATTAAGTAGTTGAATATGTTCAAAGTCACAGAGGTAGAGATTAGGCTGGAACCCAGAACTCATTTCCAGCTAAGTGAGCTTTTCTTTGTAATGAAGTATCAACTGCAGGACTGTGAATAAAACGTATGTTCCCAGATTTTTTTTGGAAAATTTAAGATAAAGGTAAGAAATGGTGGAAACAAAACAAGGCAAAAGTAAAGGAATGGGAACCTTCACATGCTTTAGGGCTGCAGTCCCCAATTCCCAGGTGCAGAGCGGTACCGGTTTAGGACCTGTTAAGGACCAGGCCACAGAGCTCCCCTTTCACTCCGAGGGGGGGAAAGTTGTCCTCCATGAAATTTAGGAAGTGGGCGGGCGAACAGCAGGAGGTGAGCAATGGGCAAGTGAGGGAAGCTTCATCTGTATTTACAGCCACTCCCCACCACACCTCACACTGCCTGAGCTCCGCCTACCTCCGCCCTGACCCCCCTCTTCCATGAAACCGGTCCCTGGTGCCAAAAAGGTTGGGGATGGCTCCTTAGGGTATATAGCGAGGAGGCTTTCCTGGGTCAGACACATACAGAAAAGCTGCCATGTCTTCCAGAACCTGGCACCTCATCTGCAAGTGTTTGTGCATCATTTTCCTAAAGAAACTGGTTCATTTAAAGACAGAAAGAAAAGAGGCAAAAAGCATAGCACAAAGAACACCTTCCAAGAATTTAAAATATTCAGAAAGCCCTGACTGAATTTGGTTTTAATCACCATCTCACCCACTTGTAAATTTCCATGAAGTACTGAACTCACAAGGCACAGGAAGAGGAGTCAAAGTCTTTTCCTCCACAGAAATCACTTTCTGAGTTGCTCTTTGGGGAAAAGAGCTGGGCTAAATGAGATCAAACGCTTTGCATGTTTGGTGAAGTGGATCTGACAATGACGCACCACGGAGGCATCTGCATTGGTAGCAAGAGCTGGGGCTGCTAAGCAGAAAGCCAACGGCATAGAAATCTGTAACAACAGAGAATCAGCCCCAACAGGATTAATTTAGGACAGCTTGTCACTGGGAACTCTTGGACCAATTGTATAAGGAGGACTGCCTGGGATTACAAAATGGCCTTGAACTTGTTTTTGGTTGTAACTAGCTGTCTGAAATTGCCTTCTAAATTGATCACCCAGGAGGATGAAGGATTGAAGGAAAACTGATAGAAGGTCAGCACATTCTCCACCGAGATAGATTTCTTCTTACATAAGGAAGTCCCAAGGGCATGCGTTCCAAGGAATATGCTTGCAATATTAATTCAGGTGAGATGGGAGCTTCTGTTTTCAGGGAAAGCCTATTTGTCACAAATTGGACACTGACCTGGCAGCCCATCAACAGCAACTCTGGTGTAGAACCTTAATAAATGGGAAAAGAAGCATCATTCCAGAAGGAATGTTGGAAGCAGATTTCTGGCTGCCCTACATGTAAAAATGTGTTTTACATAAAATACATAAAAAATAAACAAAGGTTTCTCCCAGAATCACAAAATAGTAGAAGTGGAAAAAGTCCTTGAGATCATCTATTTCAACCTCCTGATTTTAGAGAAGAGGAGCAAAGTTCCAGAAAAATTAGGGGACAGAACCAAGATTAAAGAATTAATAAAGAAAGACAGTATATGGAGTAGTGGTTTAAGGAGAGTACGCTAGTGTCAGATTGCTGTGGTGTGAATGTCGGCGCCACTAATCACTGGCTGTATAACTGCAAGTAACTTAAACTTTCCTCATGCCAGTTTTCCTATATACAAATGGAGCTCATAGTTTTATGAAATATTTAATGCAAAAGTGGTTTGTACAGTTGCAAGACAATAAATAATCAGTAAATGCAAATTATTAAAAAAGAATAATAATAAGATGGTGATGATAATTACCTCTATATGTGGCAAGATAAAAATCAGTTCAAGGATTTACAAATCTGCCCTCCAATATTCACCAACAATTTCAAAGTCAAATTTAACTGTAGTCAAATGAAGTTAAATGAGAGACTTTCCTACTGAAAGCTAACTAACTATCGACAGGATAAGGATACAGTACTGCTGAAAGAGTTGAAGAGACTGAGATGGATAAAAGGATAAAGGGCTTAGTAATATGTGGAACAATTAAAGCTGAATAGACATGGAGTTGTGGACCGATGTCAGCCTAAGAGAGGGATCTAATGAATGGTCACAAAACTCTGTCTTCAGTCTTATGCAGATAATATATTCATAAATACCCTCAATGCAGATATAGAAGATATGCTTATCAATTAGGAGAATGAAATTATATCAATAAGGCCAAATGTTAGCAGGCTAAAGCCACAAGAAAAATCTAGGAAGAAAATTAAGTAGACATATTGAGACTTAAAAAATCAACTGCATGAACAACAGACAAAGGAGACAGGCTTTAGCAGTAGCACATGTCAAAAACATTTAGCAGATTTAACTTTCATTAGACCTAACATGATGCAAAACTCAGAGAGCAACAAATTTATTGACCAAAGATCCATTCATCTAATCAAAATTCGAAAAGTGGGAACTGCTGCCTCTTTGGAATAATATCACAAGGTAGAAATCAAAGTTCTCAGGAAATAAATGATGAGAAAAGTGAGAGATGAAATAAAAGAAAGAGGAAGACAAAAAGTCAAATCAATGCAGTAGTAAAGATGAAACTGGAAGGCACACAAAAGTGAAAAAAACAAAACTCTGAAGAAAACATAGTAAAGGCAGAGAGAAGAGAAAAGAAGAAAATTTTTAAAAAGAAATGGAAGAATAAAAACAAATGAGACAGAAGAATGAAAGAGAAGACAGGCAGAGGGAAATCCAACATATACCTAAACAAGGACTTCAAAGAAGGAAACAATGTTAACTGGGAAAAAAAATAGAGTTATAATTCAAGGAATTTTTCCTAAAATAAAAGTAGACCTGAATCTACATGCTGAAAAGGCTGTGCCACATGTCTGCAGTGAATAGCAAGATGTATGGACTTCAAAGTACAGGATCCCTTTAATAGCCAGAAAAATACATTAAAATATGAATGATGAGAAAATCCACAGGAACACTCCCGACATCTAAGATTAAGTAAAGTATAAGCTGAGAAAATTATATCAAGTCAAATGATTCTTCAGCTATAAACACTACAGGCAAATGGTGTTAAATATATAAAAACTTAGTGAAAATTACTCCCATGAGTCTTTCTGGGGAAATTACCATAGGACAAAGTTCAGCCTCCAATAATGACTATAGGAAAATCATAACAACAAAACAGGAGTGGAACATTGGATGGTTAATATCTGGGAGTCCAAGGATATCATTTAAAGCTAGCATATCAAATAATACAAGTATAAAAGCATTTAACTCTACAATGATAACCATCAAAAAAGACTTTTAAATTGACCGAAATTGAAGGGTAGGGAAGAGAAGGGAAAAGAAGTGTGGATATGCTAATTGTGGTATCTCTTATAGAACAGTAATTCGTTTTTTAAAAAGGATTAAATTTATTACACAAATTTATTGTTTTAAATAAATGCAACTTTCTAAATATTGGAACTACACACATAAACACAGAAAAATGAAGAAAAGAAAACTCATTGTAAAACACACATTCAAAGCTATGAATAAAAATCTTATAAAATATTTTGACATGACATGGCAAAATGTATGTCATTATTTTATTAAAATTAAAAAAGACTGGATTACAGAATAAAGCCTAATGCTTTTCAATATATCCACATTAAGATTCTATATTAATAGAAATATTATTTTATTTAAAATAATAATCTGTTAATGCTCTGGCCTTATCTTTTATTACTCTTCTTTCACTTACTCCATTCTACCACTGGCCTTCTTGACGTGTTCGAACATGGCAGATTTTCCATTGTCTTGAGGCCTCTATACTTGCTGTTTCCTTTGCTTTCCCTGAGACCTTCCCCAAACTAGCCACCTCACATTCTTTAGGACTTTACTCAAAGGCCTTGTTCCCAGAGAAAGATTTTGTCAGCCAATATTTAGAAAGAAATGGGTGAGATAGAAGAAAATAACATATATATATCTTCATATTTCTCTATATATACATAATACATACATATATACACACGTACGTATGTATGTATTGGTTTGTACATGTACATAAAAATTTTGGGGAAGACTAAACAAGAACTTAAAAACTGTTGTCAGGGAAGAGAACAATGAGAAGTGGAGAGGCAATGATGGAAAGAGAATTTTCCAGTTTACACCTGTTAATATTTTGGATATTTCAATCATGTATCTGTATCGTGTACTTTAAAAATATGTTAACATGATAATGTATTGTGATGAGAACCAAATGAATTTCACAGGAGGCAAAAAGAAAAGTTGAGACATTTTTGGTTAACATGAGTTTAAGACTAGGAGAAGAGCTTACCCAGGAGCGGCAGAATTGATGGATCTGTAGGTAGACAATAGCGATGAGGACGATATTAAAATCAAGAATTAGCATAGTATGTGCACTGAAGTATAAGCCATTTAGCATAACTGAAACACAAAGAGCAGGACAAAGTGTGGGAGAGATGAGGCTGGGAAAACAGGCCAAGTCTACATACCGTATTAGGAACCTTAACTCTCATTCTGGAAGCAGTAAGAAGCTACTATAGAGTTCTAAATGAAACCTTCAAAAATATCACTATATATCCGAAGTTAGCTGAACGTTTCACATAATACCACCTATAATAACTTATAATATAAAACCCTTAAGGTCAGCTCAATTAAGAAGTCTGTAATAACTAGGTTTGGCAAGAATGTGAAGAAACACTAACTTCCATGCTGCTAGTTGGTCCAGCCACTTTGGATAGCATTCTTTCAATATCTATTTGAGTTGAAAGTGGGCATTTCATATATCCCAGTAATCCTACATCCAAGTTTATACTCAAGGGAAACACTCATGTAAAAGCACAAGGAAGCATGTACAGGAGGTTATTGCAGCATGTTTTGTAATAGCTGACCTTAGAAAATACCTAAGTCTATATAAACAAAAGGAGAGATGAATACATATGGCATATTTAAAAATACAATTCACAGTTAAAATTGATAAATGAGAAGTCTCATGATAGTACATAGCAAAAAAAAATCTATAATTAAGTCAATCCAAATAAATGGAGCCCCTATACCTTGTATTTATATCCTATTGTTGCTGTAACAAATTATCACAAATTTAGTGGCTTAAAACAACAAAAATTTATTAGAGTTATGGAAATCAGAAATATGAAAAGAGTCTCACTGGGCAAAAATGTAAGTATTAGCAGGACTGCATTCCTTCCAGAAACTCTGGGGAAAATTTGTTTTCTTGCCTTTTCTAGCTTCTAGGCTGCCCACATCCCTTGGCACACGGTCCATTCTTTGTTTTTAAAACCAGCACTGACTGGTCAATCTTTCTCACATCATGTCACTCTCACACTAACTCTTTTGCTCCCTCCTTTTTTTTAAGATCCTTTGTGGTAACATCGGGACCACCTAGATAATCCAAAATAATCTCCTTCTTTTAAGATTAGCTGATTAACAACCTTAATCTCATCGGCAACCTTAATTTCTTCTTGCCATGTGACATAGTATATGTATAGGTGCTGAGGAATAAGATGTTGACATCTTTTGGGAGGCCATAATTCTGCCTACGACATACTCCTGGTAAGTGATGCTCTGTTGCACTCTGATGCATCATGATGAGATAAGATCTGTTCAGTTATAATGGTTGGTAATAATAAAATGCTGATTTATTTAGATGTTACTACACAAGGTAACTCCAGAAATCAGAGAGCACAGAATCAACAGCAATCTTCACCATCTGTAAGCTATTTAGAATTCAAGGTTCATAGCACTTAACTAGGCTCAGTGAAAATATGAAAAAACCTTTTTTTGGAACTCACAATCTAATTGGAGATGTAGCCAGCCAAAGTCAAAATAATATCCATAGATTGATGGACAATTCACATTGATCAATGCAGATGAGACAGACTAAAATAGCAATAAAGGTCTTTCTTTGCTGAGTTTTCATGCAATTGAAGTCCAATTGCTAAAATCAAGTGGGTGAAGAAATCAATGTTTGCTGTTGATTTCCCAGGCTCCTGCTACCCTAAGATGATTTGGAGAGTTGCTGTTCTATCAAACTGATCATGAATAAATGACTGGATGCTCAATTCCATTTAGAATGTCTGTTTAAATACTGATTTGACCTCTGAGAATGTACTGGGGGTTGAGTAATATATGTAAAACTGTCATTAAAATTGCATATGAAGCACAAGTTAAAACGGAGCTACTGTATCTTGGCTAATTTTCTTCCCTGAAATCCTGAGAGAAAGAGAAGACATAGCAGTCAGTCATCAATAAAATGAGGCAGAACAAGGAAATTTTAGTGTTCATCAGAAAAATATGCAAGTCTCTGAATTCTACTAAGAGAATTAACAACCCCTGCTAAAGCACTTTATGATATTTTCAAAAATATGATAGAAAATAACCCTCTTACAACATGAGACTACTGAATGCCATTCTGTTTTTGCACAGGAAATTAAGGGTGTAGAGAGTATAATATAAATGTCTTCAGAATTTCACAAGAAACACTCAGTGGAAATCCTTTTAAATTTATTTGGTGGTTTACCTCCACCCCAAGGGGTTGAAAATCTCAAGCACAGGAAGCAGTTACTGATTTGCTGCTTGATCCACAGCCTTTGTTTCAGAGACAGCTCATTTGACCCATTTCATTTCTCTAAATTGCTTTCTAATTTCCTGAGGACAGCAGTGTTGTTGTGTTGTGTTTAGAGCATTATGTGTTTCAAAATGCTGAACCCTCTCCTTTTATTTTATATTTCATCTCAGTTGGAAAGTCAGTTTTCCTTTAGAGGGACAGATTGTAGGTTCACAGAGTCAAAGAACCTGGGTTTAGTCCCTGCTCTGCTGCTTACTAGTTGTGAGAATTCACTTACCCTTTCTGGGCCTGAGCTTTCAGTGTCTATTTAAATAAATGATTGAACTATATTTTCAAAGGATGTTTTCTGTTCTGAAGTGCTACATTCTTTCAAGTTATTATTATGGTTGCTTAGCATCAATAAAAATACCTATTGTTATTATTTATAAAATGAAAAGGTGATTTTGCTAATTACAGAAACATTGGTCGGTCCATCCACACATAATTATTTTGAACAAAATAACATATTTGGTTATTGAACAGCAAATAGAAGTGGTGTCAGCAAAATGGCAAAATAGGGAGTTCCTAGTTCATGTCCCCCCACAGAAACAGAAATTTGGCAGCCATCTACAGACAAAAGTGCCTTTGTGGGAGTTTGGGGGCCCAGTAGGAGGTTGTAAAACTTTGGTGGAGCCTAAAGCTAAAGAGGGCTCCTCTGAAAAGGCATGCACATGCCTCAGTGGTAGCTCTGCCATCTATAGTCTGGTTTGCAGACTGGAAGCGGCCCCATGCCCCAGTGGAGTTGGCTCCAACCCCACTTGGCCATGGTCCTGCTACCAGCTTATCTGCCAAGGGACCCAGGAGGAACTGTATCCATCTCTGCCCATGGTAAAAGGCCTGTTAACCTTGGACCCAATCAGATTCCTAAAATAGCTCTATGTCCTACTTTAGCTTTGTGCTAACATGATCAGGGAGCAGTACTGCCTGACAAGAAATGCAGTATGAGACACATTCATCCATGACCCTGATGTCAGGCCTACCAATCACAGTTTCAACTGAGGGCACTGAAGCAGCCCTGTGACCCATCTCCAGCTCCATGCTACCACAGTTTGGGGGAATTCTTCTCCCTTAGGGACTCAGGGAGAGATATGCCCATTTGTGCCCCCAGTAAAAGGACTTTCAACCTCTATCTTGGCTTTGAACACTGAAGTAGCCCTGGGAATCAGTTTTAATTCCCTCTTTCATGGTCTAGGGTCACTTCGGCCTGCCCAGGGACCGGCAGGAGACACGCCCATTGTGCCCTCTGTAACAGGACCACTGACTTCAGACCCAACTTCAAATCCTGAAGCAGCCCAGTAGCCTAGCCCTATTCTATTGCAGTCCAAAGGTAGTCAAGTGATTTTCCCAGAGACAAAGTGGGAGCCATGCTTATCTATTCCCTTGGTAACAGGCTCACCATCTACAAACTTGACTAGGGACTTGGAAGTGACCCCATGACTCAGCTCCAGCTTTGGCCAACTGTAGTCCCAGAAGTAGCCCCATCCACCTGAGGACCCAGCAATAAATATTCATCCATGCACCCAGGTAACAGGCTTGCCAAACACAGAGCCAGATGAAGACCTGGCTCTACCCCTGTTGAGCTGTAATCCCAAAAGAAGTCCCATCTGTCCAGGGACCCAGCAGAAAAAGATATTTACCTGAAAAAAATCAGTCTGTAAAAACTAGAAGAGCTGTTGCTCCTTAAAATGCAAAGACAACAACGCAAGGCTACATGGATCATGGAGAAGTAGACAAACAAAGGAAACTCATAAACCTTTAGTAACCAACCCTAAAGAAACAGAGATTCAAAACTGCTTGACAAAGAATTCTAAATAATCGTCTTAAAAAAGATCAATAAGCTTCAAAAGAATACATATAGACAATTAAATAAAATCAGGAAAACAATACATGAACAAAATTAGAAGCTTAATAAAGAAACAAAAACCATAAAATGAACCAAACAAAAAAAAATTTTGGAGCTGAAGAATACAATAAGAATACAAAAACTGAAACATTCAATAGAGAACTACCACAGCAGACTCAATCATGCAGAAGAAATAATCAGTAAACATGAAAATAGAAAAACAAAAAGAAAAAAAATTAAAAATTGAAGAAAGCATATGGGACTCACAAGACACCATCAAGTGAACCGGTATATGCATTACCAGAAGGAGAAGAGAAAGAAATGGGGATAGAGACCTTATTTATAGAAACAATGGCTGAAAACTCCCCAAATTATATTCAATATATTAATAGTACTGGAAGTCCTAGCCAGAACAATTAAACCAGGAAAAGAAATAAAAGGCATTCAAATTGAAAAGGAAGAAATAAAATTATCTCTGTTTGCAGATGACATGATTTTACATGTATAAAACTCTAAACACTCAACAAAAAATTATTAATATTATACTATAAATAATATGGGGATTGGGGGAAGATTGTAGATAAACATGAAGAAGGAAAGATGAATTATAGAAAAACAAAGAAATTATATTTTGGAATGGTCTGAGTAAAATGGAACCCTGCTACACAAATCAGTTTGAAAATAATCATGAATTCACATATAAAAATAATGAGAGTAGAATATATGTATGTGTGTACATGTGTGTATACATGCAAATGTGTGTGTATTTCTACATAATGAGAATGCATAATGAAAACTAAACTTGGCCTGGAAGATGGGCCAAGTTGTGGAAAATTCCACAGGTAAGTTTTATATTTTTAAATAATATCCCTTCTCTGTGCCCCGTTGGTTGGTCCCTCAGTCCTTTCACTCCTCCCTATCACCGATTGCCACTTGAGATAATCAAGAATGGTAATTTTTCTGCTACTCCTGTTATCTTTCTCCCAAGAATCCATCATCCATTCTTGCTTTTTCCCTCCTCAGATTGGTTTACCATCAAACAGAACTTATTTTAAAAAGGCAGGTGAGTGGGTGAAATGCAAAGAGCTGTGAGGGGTCTGAGCTAACAGGTTACCCTGCCACGCCCTCACGGGTGCTGGCAGAAGACATGAGACCTCTGGGACAGAGAATAAGGACTTCATTACAGCAATAACAGTAAGTAGAGGAGCAGCAATTTTTATGGATTTCCTGGCCCAAATTCCAACAGGGAAATGCAAAGAGGGCCAGGTGACACCCACTCTCATAGTGGATTGCATCACAGGAGAAGAACCTCAAGCTTATGCAAACTGAATCTTTCATACTACACGGTAAAAATGCCTGTTTTTTGACCCAAAGGAAGTCATTATTTTTATGATATTATATAGTAAACAAACCTGCCATTGACTCTGAAAGAAAACACTATCTCTATTTTCCAAGGATGTTCACTATGCCAACATTCTTGAAAAGGTAGTCTGCAACAAAGATAGTTGGGTCAAAAGAGGAGCAGAAACATGAGAATCATGGAGAATTATCTCCCAACAGAAGGCTCTGACCCAGTCCCCATAATTGCTTGTCACATACAATTGAGTTTATCATTTACCTATCAGCAATGGGGAGTTACTAAAAATATTTAAGAAGGAAAGTTACTTTTAAAAAGTATAAGAGTAGTATCACTGAAGTTTGAAGATGGTTGAAAAATAGACTAGATATAAAGGGACATTTCATTAATCCAGATGAGAGATAATATCAAAATATTATTTGTTATGTGATTTATATTTATCTTAATTTGCTAATGAGATTTCTTTTTATCTTTTAATCTGGAATACATATTACACTAGCTAACTATTATATAATATTTCCCACATCCCTATCACAGAGTTTAGTGCCTAGTAAGCACACAATAAATACCCATGCCCTTACTGATGTAATGATTTATTAATTTGAGTCCAAAGGACGCCAAGAATAGTGGATGATGCTTTTAATGACTGGTTGCAAGAGCATAGCATAGGAAGGTCAGAATTTACTCACACTTCTTCATTACATACTTTATTCTCCAGAAAAGTAATCTTCTCTTTTTTTTTTTTAATTTCAGCATATTATGGGGGTACAGATGTTTAGGTTACATATGTTGCCCTTGCCCCTCCCGAAGTCTGAGTTTCAAATATGTCCCATCTTCGGGTGGTGCGCATTGCACTCTTTGTGTATGCATATACCCGTCCCCTCCTCCCTCCTCCACCCTCCATCCTTCCCCCTCTCCCCTGCCCAACATCCAATAGATGTTATTCTTAAAAGTAATCTTCTCTTTAATGCTACTTTCTTTTTTGGGAATCCACCTCATACACAAGTTACATTATGTTTATGAAAAGCAATATCTAAGCTGTTTTGCCACACAACTCCAAAAAGATAGCCTATAAGAGGGTAAAGCTTCAAGTATTTGACAATGTTCTCATATTTTTCGGAGACTTGGAAGACACACAGCCTTTTTATAACTCGTGTTTTATTTCAAGCGTAGCTAAACGATGTAGCTGCTTTATAATTGCACAGGACCTTTGCTAGAAATTGGATTTCTAATATTGATGTTTCCTATTCTTAATGTTGCAGTCATGTTTTCTTTTAATTAATTAGAGAAGTAGTGTTTGCTATGGGAAAACGCCTAAAGCAAAACCTGATTCCAGGTACCAATCAAAGAGAGAAACAAAGCACTCTGTGTTCACCGTGTGAACAATCTCTTCGAAGGTCAATGCCATAAGATGAAACTGAAATGTTTTTTGTTGTTTTCTTTACTAGAGTCAGTACTTTTATTTAGAGGCAAATGACAGCATCTCTTATTTGATTTCAAAAGTTAACCTTTGCCTAATGACCATACAAATAATTAACAATATTGTCTAAGTCAATTTAGCTAATTAAGCTCATGCTGCATCTTTGTGATCTCCTTTGATTCCTTCAAGGATTTTGGAACCTCAGAAAAAGAAAAGAAGGAATTTTCATGGAAGGAAGTTGCATAGCAGAATTAAGGTGAAAGGTTGAATAACTCTAGCAGAGTAAGTCCCATAAATGTTACTGTGACATGTTATTATACTTTATATGTTACGATACTTCAGTACTTTTAGAATGCAATAAACTACTATATTGAACTGATGCTGGAACAAGTGTATTCTTGTTGTTGTCACGGTTTTCCCTGACTCTCCCCATTTTAAAATTAGCTGTTCATGGTCTATTTCTCATCCATATTTTTCTCATTAAATTATAAAATATTTCATTATTTTTAAGGTCCCACCTCCTCCTAACATAACAAGTCATTTATTATTTCTCTGAATCTTCTTTTCACTACACACTGTGATTTCCCCTGGTGAACTTATAATAGAGTGAAGACTGAATTATTACAATCCATATCCTTATCTAAAATTCCTTCACAATGTGTTTTTCTTTACCAAGAAAGATAATGGAAAATAAATACTGGAAGAGTTTTAAATCCCACTCTTAGAAAATTCAAAATTAACCCTTTCACATTCTCATGGGATTGGATAAGAGTTTTCCATGTCACTGGGATACTGTGCAAATATATAAATACGTGTGTGTGTGCACAATTTCTGTAACTTCACAAATGAAAAACAATAAAATCAACATGTGTGTATATACATGTAATTTTTATAATTTTGCCAGTAAGAAATGATAAAACCTCATGCAAATTAATTTATTCATGATGAGATCTTAAATAGTGTGATTTTTGTAGCACCGATCTCTCTTTACATAAATGTTATTATTGTTAATTCTTGAGTCTTCTGCTTCATTCTGAAAATATTACTGTTTTTCCCAAGCAACAGAGAACCAAGGAGAATGGGAAGGGGTGTTCCCTTCGGCTCTTGTTCTCAGTGCACGAAATGCCTGCCGTTGTCAACACGATCCAGTGCCACAGCCGCTGTCATATTCACAGACACCACTGTGCACAATTTATGAGGTTTACATAAAGGTTATGTGGAATAAATCACTGGCCTTTATCTTTGCCTCGTATCTTGTTTGCATTATTTATGAGCAAAGAACAATGCATTATGCTGGACTCCACATTACACTGCTGTAATTCTCCTAGTAAAACATAATTTTCCTAGAGAGTCTGATGCCAGTGCGAATAGGCAACTCCCTCTTTCTGAGAAGAGCCATGCAGCATGTTTCAGATAGTACATCAGAAAGTTGCTGACTGCATCTGTTATTAATGATCAGTCTTAAGATGTAACACGACCCCTGAAGGAATAGAGTTTCTTCAAACTGCATTCTGCAAGGGATGCTGCTTATCTTGTCCATCCTCTGGATACCATACTGTTGCAATTCAGTGACTGAATCAGCAGTTTTTTGAAGAGTTCTCACTATGTTCCAGACACTGTTCTAAGTGCTTGGAATTATTCAGTGAAAAAAGAAACAAAAATTATGGTGTTAGCCTAGTTCCTCAAAAAGATAGCCCAAGAGTTTAGATATATAAATTTTAATTTGGGAAATGAACCCAAGTAACTGGAGAAAGGAACTAGAAGGGCAACATAAAGAAGTAGGGAAAGTTAATTCCTGGTTGCATCATTGAGTCAATTTCAGCTCAGTGAGCAACTAGAGCAAAGTTCCACTAGACATCTTCTGAGGAGCCATATATGGGCACCTCAGAATTGTCCACCTGAGACAGAAAAGAGAAATTTTTGTCCCCAATGGCTAAGGTTGTCCCATAAAAAATTAAGTCTTCTCTACATGTGTCAGGATGGCCAAGCAGGTTTTTACAGGCATCTCAGCTGGAAGTGGAAGAGAAAGAGCCCCCAAAAGCAAGACATTTGCCATAGAGGTAAGGCAAGGTGCTATCAGATTATAGCTGTGTGAAACTCTATGTCACAGCAATAGCTGGACTGAAAACAATGGCCAAAAAAAAAAAAAAAATGAGGTGGGACACAGTGATGTCCAATACAATTCCCACCTTTGAAGAGTTTACATTCTAGTGAGTTGGCTTTTATCAAATCCAGAAAATATTGAAAAAGCTCTTCTAGATATTGGCCTAGGCAAAGAATTTATGAAGAGGACCCTAAAAGTGATCTCAGCAACAACAAAAATAAATACATGGGACCTGATAAAATTAAAGTTTCTGCACAGCAGATTGCTTAGTTTCTATGACTTTGTGTGTAGAATTGAGAGTTTCTATTGGAGTCAATTTCTAATTTTATTCCACTGTGGTCTGAGAAAATACATGATATAATTTCTATTTTTTGTAATTTTTTGATACATGTTTTGTGGCCTAAGATGTGATCAGTCTTACAGAATGTTCCATGTGCTGATGAGAAGAATGTATATTCAGTAGTTTTTGGGTAGAATGTTCTATAAATGTCTATTAGGCCCATTTCCTCTAGAGTCCTGTTTAAGTCCAGTGTTTCTTTGTTTATTTTTTGCTTGGAGGATCTGTCCGGTTCTCTCAGTGGGGTGTTGAAGTCCCTGGCTATTATGATGCTCTTGTTTATCACTTTGTTTAGATCAAGTAGGGTTTGCTTTATAAATCTGGGCTCACCTGTGTTAGGTGCATAAATATTTAGGATTGTTATGTCTTCTTGTTGAATCGCTCCCTTTATCATTATATCATTACCATCTTTGTTTTTCTTTACTATCATTGATTTGAAGTCTATGTTATCTGATATGAGAAGGCAGGCTTCACCTGCTTTCTTTTGATTTCCATTTGCATGGAATATTTTTTTTTCCATGCCTTTGCCTTGAGTCTGAATGAGTCCTTGTGGATTAGATGTGTTTCGTGGAGACAGGAGACACTTGGCTTGAATTATTTTTTATCCATTCAACCAGCTTATGTCTCTTGAGTGGCAAATTCAAGCTGTCACATTTATTGAAAGAATTGATAAGTGGTATGCATTTCTGTTCAAGGGATGAACTTATTTGCGAATCAATTGCAACTGAGATCCTAAGATCATAGGCATCTACTGCTACCAAATTCCAAAATCAAGACCTTCAAGAAAAAAGGCAGTAAAATGCTAGTTTTTAAACCCACAACTGAAATTTCACAGCCATACCTTAAAGAGGCTGGATAGGTCAGAAGGCATGGACTTAAAAAAAACATTTTGGGAGAGCACTGTCAAGATCTGTAAATTCTTTACCTATTTCATGGAAGGAGACTGAGAGGGATTTGACTTCTTCTCAAAGCCAGAGAATGAGGCTTCAATGGGATGTGATAGATAGCTTTAGTTGGTTTCTATAGAACTTGAAGGACATGGTAGACTGATAACATGTTTGAGAAGCTTAAAGGAAGAGGGATCATGCCTACTGATAGTAGAAAAAAACAAAGTTACAAATTTGGAGATGGCTTCTACTGCCAGAATTTTCAGGGTATGTTCAAGAGACTACTGTCAAAGATTTGTCTTAAATCCTGCCCAAGGAAAGAGGCCTGGAATAGAGCATAGTCATCAGCCAAAGGAATGCCTTGATTCTGAAGAAGTAATAAATCATCAGCCAGAAGAAAAGAGATACATTCATCCACATCAAGCAAAATACATTTGAAAGATCACAGCAATGGAGGCAAGAAGAAAAATGTCTCAAAATCCCCCAAAAACCACCCTAGAGATGAACAATTCAGTTTTAAATGTCTGACAAATGAAAAGCTTCTCCACTTTGAAGAATCTAAAAGATTCAAAAGTATTTCTATGTAAAATTCTTTAAGATGCCACTGTAGCCATTCTAAAATGGAAACAGGAGGGGTTATTTTCCACACTTGGACCAGCAGGATAAACCATGGACCCTATAGAAAGGGTGGAGGAGAGAGAAGAAATGAGAAGAAAGAAATGTTGAAGAAAAACCAAGCCCTAGAAACACATTCAAGGAGTGACAGTGCTTGGAATGAAAGTCAAGCAATGAGAAAATTTCTCTTATGTTCATAATAGTAGTAATAATTTTTTAGTAATCAATGGTAATAAACTGTATCTATACATCTTCCAGGTCTTATGAAACATGATACTAGAAATGCACATTACTAAAAGCAAAGAAGGAAAGATGAAGATAAAAGGGTATAATAATGCATAAAGCAAGAAAAGGCTTAGAGGTCAGATGGCTTTAGCACCCATAGGTCCATTAGCTAAAAAGGGATCCTGAGATTATTGACTCAAAGAGCATATTCTGGATTCAATAGTCAACTCAGCTTCTTACTCAAGGATAAGCAAGTGAGGAAATGCAAGTTCTGAAACACTCCATTTCACATCAGTCTTTCTTCAGAGTCTAAATTCTTAATGAATGAAATGTAGCAAGTTTTTTTTCCTCTTTCTGAATATGGAAATTGTGTATAGAAGCAGCAATTGTAACTGATTTCAACCAGCTCAAATGAAGATCTTATATCACTCCCCACAGCTTGCTGTCTGGCCATAACTCTTCAAAGGAACTCCTCAACAGAAGCTGGAGACTTGAGTGGATGACACACCATGACTGTCAATAAATGAAATCAAAGGAACTAGCTGAAAAATGAGAATTTAGGCAATCAACAATTTTCTTCTTCTGTGTGATATCAAATGATTAATTTGAGTCATTTTCTCTAAAATTACAGGGTGTCATGGATAGGAACTGTGTCAGCCAGGGTGCAGTACTAAATACACTCTAAGCTGACAGGAGGAGTTAACAGCAACCTGTTGCACAAATATAATCACATAAGCAGGCAAATGAAGCTTTAGGAGAAAGAAATATCTCTTGTTTTATCCTAAATATTTTATCCCAATTTTTTAGATATATCAGATGCCCCAAAGACATACACAGTGCCAGATCTGGCATACCAAAAAATTTCACTACAGCCAACACTCCCTTAAAGGAAACTGTTAGTGAGGTTTAGCAAGGAGAGAATTTTCATGCTTTCTGAGAAGGCTTCATTCTGGAGTTCAGACTCTGTTGGATGATTAACAGGCCCTCTAGTGAGCAGAGATTCTCAAACCATGAGATTTGTCTTTTTTTTCCTAAAAGAGGTTAGCAAAGAGAAATTGTGGAAAGTGTGTTTTTACCTGCTCACAGAAAAGGAGATTCACTGGATTTTTCTTTTGAAAGTCAAAATAAACCCCACAAAACAAAACAAAAAGTGAAAACCTAGAAATCAAAAAATTTGACTATTTATTTTATATTCGTTTTCTTTATTTTAATTCAAACCTACTATTCAGTAAACAAATTTTCTTTAAGTTTATAGATTCTCATTGCAGTTTAACACTCTACGGAGAGGTGATGTATAACTCAGTTAACTGATTAGTGTAATTTCAATTTACTTTAATATACCAAATCTCTTGTGTGAAATATCCAGTTAATGACCAACATAGACTGAACTGAGGTCATTGTCAGTATTACCAAACCCCAAATTTAATTTTATAGATGAGAAAGAGAAAGACATCATTGAAGTGTTTGTCTCTCTAATTTTAATAACCTATTTTGTAGATTGCTTTAGTCTTTTATCACTTCACTTTCTTCTTAGCTTGTGTTTTCCCTTATATGACTATTTCATTTTACAGGCTTTTAGAATTATCATAGCCAATCTCATGAGCCTTTGTTCATGGCATCCACGCTTCTGGTCCTTGTTTTCTATTATATTTAAGTTACAGTGGGCTGCCATATATTTGGAAATGTAAAGACTCCTTTTTCAAAAATCATATGCTTCAAAAAGCTATCCTGGGAGAAAGGAGAGGACAAGAAAAATCATATGCAGTATCTTTTCAAGGTTCCGAACGGGGCTCGAGGAAGCATCTTCATGTTGTTAAGTTATATATGCAAAAGCAACAGACCCCACTGGCCCACCCATCCTTCCTCCTTCTTCAATCAGCATCTCCTAGAAAACCACTGATAATCATTATCATGAAAGGAGCCATCTATTCAGCATTTATCATGTTCTAGACACCATGTTAATCACACTCATTTAATTGTCTCATTTAATCCTCAGAACGATCCCACAGGTTTCAATTGTTATTATTGTCTTATGGTTGAGGAAATTGAGGAGATACAGGGAAGACAAGCAGAATGAGCTATGTGTGATTAATGTTATGGACTGGATATTTGTGTCCCCTCGAAATTCGTATGTTGAAACTCTAATCTGAATGAATGATAGTTAGAGGTGGAATCTTTGGGATGTAATTAAATCACAAAGGTAGAGCTCTTATGAATGGGATTAGTACCTTTATAAGAACAGGCCAGAAAGCTAGCTAACTCTCTTGGTGCCATGTAAGGATTTAAGGAAAAGTCAGCTGTCTCCAACCTGGAAGAGGGCATTTACCAGATTCCAATCATGCTGGCACCCTAATCTCTTACTCCCAGACTCCAGAACTATGAGAAATAAATTTCTGTTGTTTATAAGGCAGCATATTTGTGTTATTTTTTTATAGCAGCCCAAGTTGTCTAAGACAGCTAATATATACCACAACTTGGACCTAGAATCGACTGGCCCCAATTTTTTGCCCCAGCAAAAACTTTCTATGTTTCACTTCTGCTCCTCTCAGCCTCACCTGCTCCTGGGGTCTTTGGCCACTTATTCCACCCATGACTACCACTGCTGCAATCAGCTCTGTGTGTAAACTCACCAAATGTGCACGGGACACCTTGATGAGACTTTCTCTCTGCCCACACTGCATACCTCATACCTCCTACCCTTGGGGGTTTGGGTTAATTTTAAGGCACAGTGATCTACTTGAATGAATGGAAGTTGTCAGTGTTTTGTGGGAAAACCTTTGACCAATGGGAAATGGAAACCAGTATATAAATTCTTTACCCATGATCCCAGCAAAAGTCTGCCTTTAGAAGCAATTTTACTGAGTTTCAGAGAGTTGCTAAGTGAAATATATGAAATGAAACACAAAAGAATGTAATACAGGGAATAAGAGTCTTCTATAGCTGTTTGAAGAGCTAGAATTAAAAGTAAGGAAACAGTCACGAATGATCTCATCTCATAGCATCAAAGCAGGTAGTTCCCCAGAGTATGCCCAGAAATTGCTACAAATCTTAAGAAGCTCTGGTAAGTTCCCAAAAGCTCTCAGTATTTATCAGTGAGGTGAGTGGTTCTCACGGGCTTGCTTAGAGTTTACCTCATACCTCCTGCCTACACACATCGCTCCCTACCCATCCTCTGGAAAATAGTGGTTTCTCCCCCTTTCCTGCCAATCAAAAGCCTTTTGTGTGCAGAATAAGAACTATAAAAGGAGAGGAATTCTAACTTAGGAGACCTGAGACTAAGGGGAGGCAAAGATGCTGAGTAGGCAGCAGACAATCAAGCACACAAGCATATGAAAATTTGACTTTGATATGGATCCTAATTGATCACCTTCCCAACCTGACATCTTTAAGAGATGCAGAAATAATAACAGATTCTACAAGCATTATAGGAGTTTCAAAATCCTACTGGGAATGTAATGATGTAGATAAAATGTTATATGCTAGAAATTATTTTAGGAAACCTATGTGATTAGAAGAAATGCTTTGATAAGCCACTAAGAGGGGCAGGGAAGACCACAAAACAACATAGTGAAATAGCAACAGATGATCATTAACTCTTTTCTAAGAAGGGTAGACCTGGTTAGCAGCAGAGTTCCTGTTATGTTAAATGAGTGAACAAGCTGAGGCCATGCCACCAAAAGTCCTTCTTTTCTACTCGTCTTCCATATATCACAGTCTTTCCTCTAAATCAACATTGAACACAGATTTAAGAATGTTCTCTCGAAGCATCACCAATCATTGGTCTGCCTGAGGTGCCCACATAACTCAATCCATCTCTGCAGTCACGTGAACACAATCAATTAGTCAATAGTGTTCCAGTGGAAAAACAAGTGAGAATTCTCTGTTCCAGCTCACCTTGTCTATTAAGAAGCCAGGTTAAAAATCAAGGTCTTTTCCAATGCCTCTGTAAACTTCAGTAACCAAGCATTCAGCCAGCAACATTCCATACACTGACTCCTGACTCTGTATCTGTTACCTTTATTTTAAGACTAACCTTATTCAGAAAATCACTTTTCTTTTTACTTATATATTACTACAGCAATTAAGAGAACTTCAATGAGTTTACATATAAGTAAATTGATTATCCAGTTACAAGACCCTTAAATAGAAAATGTTTATTAAAGACAAGGAGAACTCCCAGTGGCTGCTTCAATATGTACTTCTGTTGGGAAAACAATAACCATAACCACAGGGTATATTTATCTAAACTCCACCTTATACCAAAAATCATTTAAAGTGTTCAGATGATTCTAATAAAAACCAAGAAATAATCATCATATTTCACAAGTTTGACCCACTTAAGCTTTAAGATGTTACTAGTTGCAAGTAATTTTAATAATGTCTAATACATTATTAAAATCATAATATGTATTAGTAATCGGTGAACTTTTTTTGTTAGTTAATTTTCTCATGTACTGATGTCCCCAAGGACACAAAGATCCAAATACTGAAGGATAAAATTTATAACAGAATATTTTATGTATTGAAATTTTATTTGAAACAGAATAAGAAGCTATTGAAATGCTGGTGGTGGCACCAGAAAAGAGAAAAATTCATCTAGACATGTTTACCATTTTTGGTTTGTTGGTATCCCTCAAGGTGATCACCTATCAATTCTGTTGTTGCTGCAACACTACCACACAGTCCCAAAGAGCTCCATTTTTTTGGTAACTGATGTGTAGTATGTCCTAAGGATTTTCTAATGCAACAGCATTATTACTGAGTTACATGAATTTTAGACTTTATGGCGCGAAGAGTGATTAAGGTAAGTTGAAAATAAGCAGCTCAATCTGGAAGAATAAGTCAAATGTGTGGTCCAACTCCCCAGTTCTCTTAAGTCTGATCTTTATTTCCCTAGGATAATGAGTAGACACTCATGCCAGCAAATGTATTATTAATAATAGCATAGGGTTAATTACTATATATACATCTTTACCAACTTCCTAGAAAGTTAATCAAAAATGTGGATCCATTCTATGCATTATGGGAGTAGTATCTTTGTAAATACTTAAACCTCTTGGAAAATTCAAAGTAGAACTCCAAAAAAAGTATATTCAATTATATTATTAACTCCTGGGGGAAAAATTTAATTTTTCATAGTATATCTTTTCAGGAAGTGCCATAGCCTAGGTAAAATTATTCAATAGAATATGTCCAAGATATTGAGTTTTGGCCATCCCTTATTAAAACCAGTTGCTTATTTTATCATGCTCATAAAAATAAATATAATTTGCAACAAATCGTTCAATACATCCTCCCCAATCATGCCACAGAACATATTTGCATTTTAATAAACCACATGAAATCATATGTAAAAGTTCAAACCCTCAAAAGAAAAATGTTCTATTAATTACATGTAGTTGAAGAGAGTTTATAGGTACAAAAGAGCCCAGATAATAAAGTGGAAGGGTGGGTTGTTATTGTTATTTACATTATTTTCAAATAGTACTCATTGCATCACAATTTGACATAATGAGATTCATAATGTTAGCTATATGTCATTCTGAAGCCTAAAGATGATTTACCATCTTTATATAATTAATTTGGTTTAGATTTTTTAATTCTTAAGGAATATATACACATAATATGTGTATATATATATATATCTACATACATAATATACATGTCATACATAATATACATATATACAATATATGTATATACAAATCCCTGGCTGGATATCTCACAAAGCCAAGGTTTTGAGTGGAGCATTTCTCTGACCTGAAACAACTAAAAAGTCTACAATAGGTAGAGCAGAATAGCAGAATATCTGAAGTAACACTTAGTGAACAAGAAGATAAATCTACCCATATTACAACACAAAGAGGTAAGCAGATGATAAATATGAGAGATTAACAAATATCAAGAGTATAAAGAAGTCTAAAATATGTCTAATGAGAGTCCTAAAAAAGAGAATGGAGGTTAGGCTGTATTTGAATAAATATAGACTGAGAATTGTCTAGAGCTGTCAAAAGGCTAGAATCTACAAATAAAAACTATACAATATATAACCAGCAGAAAAATAAAGACTTTGAAATAAAACTTCAAAACATTAAAGAAAAGGATAAATTCTTGTGTAGCTCAAAATAAAAGACATATCATTTAAAAGGCAGCCAACTTTTCAGCAGCAATGATAACAGTTAGGAAGCAGTGCAGTGATATAATCAAAGTAATGAAAGATAAAACCATTCAAAATTTTATATGTAATAAAACTATTTTTAAGAAAGGGGATGGAGTCATTTTCAGATTAAAACAAAACACAAAAAGCCCGTGAAAACCAAAACCAAGTTTTCCATCAACAGATCTTCACTAAAGGCATGTGGTTTTTTTTTTTTTTCATGTTTTATTTAAGTAGATTTATGGGGTACAGTGGTTTTTTTTTGTTACATGGATAAATTGCATAGTAGAGAAGTCAATGCTTGTAATATACCCATCACTTCAGAGGTGGACTTTTCCTCTCTAAGTTTCCCGTAGTATAAAAAAGACATCTGCACTAATGGAATCTTAGAGAGAGGGAAAAAAATGCCCTCTGAAGTAAGGTGTGCAATGCAGGAGGGATTGGTAAGAAAGAAATTGGTAAAGATGAGGTAAATCTAAGCAAACTTTATCTGGGAAAGTAAAAGCAGTTATTAATTTGTTTGCTTTAAAATGAAAGAAATAAAATACTATAAAATAATAGTCTGTTAATTAGAAAGAGGGAGTGATCACAATTACCGTTGTAAAATCATGCATTATTCTGGAGAAGAGACTTAAATATTGATTGGCTTTAGATCTTTCAAAGTACACATGATAAAATTTCAAAGGCAATCACTAAAAGAATATTGCCAACTAAGTAAAGTGGAAAAAAATGATCAAGAAAACAAACTAAATGACTAAATCAACAGCAAAAATAAAGACCATAATACGAAAAGAAAAGAAAAAGAAGCATAGATAAAATGAAATAAATAGAAATAAAATAAAATAAGAAATAGAAAATCCAAATCAAGATAGTCTTAAGAAGCCCCCAAATAATACAAATCACATTCAATAGTAATGACCTAAACTTCTGAGGTAGAAAACAAAGATATTCAGATTGGATTATGTGTGTGTGTGCCCCTGTATGTGTTCATGTATGAGAAAGAGAGGTTGGGGAGAAGGGAGAGAGAGAGAAAAATTCATAAAAACATAAGACAATGGAATATCTGAAAGCCAAATGATTTTAAAAAGTTATACTAGAAAAATACAAACAAAAGTATTGCTGTGGTAGTTATATTAATTTTGAAACAAAAGGAATTTAAGGCAAGAGGACCATTACATAATATTAAAGGATTCCACTTATCAGAAAGATACATTGATACATTTTAAACTTGTATGCATCTAATTAAGAGGGCCAAAAATATATAAAGCAGAAAAATATTTAGTATCATGGGTAAAAGTGGTCGAATCTACCATTAGAGTGAGAAATTTCTAAATTTGTCTCTCAAATATTTATAGGTCAAATAGGCAGTAAATTTGTAAATCATAGTTTGGAAGCTTGATCTAAATAAAGACATATAGACTCATTCATCTGATAATTACAGAATACATTTTCTCTTCAAGTATGCATGCAAAATTTGTAAAACATGATCATAAAAACATTTACTATACCATAAACATAAAAACGTTTACTGTACCGTAAAGCAAGTCTAAACCAATTTCCACAAATCTGTATCAGATGAACTACGTGCTATTTCTGTCTCAGTTTTTTCAGACTGCTATAACAGAGTGTCATAGACTGGGTGGCTTATAAACTACAGAAATTTATTTCTCATACTTTCAGATGCTGGGAAGTCCAAGATCAAGGTGCTAGCAGATTCAGCGTCTGACGAGGGCCTGGCTCCCTGGTTCATAGTTGGCAATCCTTTTATTACGTCCTCACACAACAAAAAAGGAGAAGCAAGCTCTCAGTCACTAATCTCATTTCAATCAGTGTCTTATAGTGATGCTAATCCCATTCATGAAGGCTTTACCCTCATGCTCTCATTACCTCCCAGAGGCCTCACTTCCTAATTCCATCACAGCGTGCGGACACTGCAGGACAGTTCTCCAGGTGGCCTTGGATTGACTCAGTTCTCCCCGCCGTCTTGCTTGAAGTTCTCAAGAATAGCTGTGAAATAAGCTGGAAATGCAACATCTTAAGGTAAGGAGAAGCTGGCCAGAATAGCCAGGGCCCTCCCCACCCCGAGAACAGATGCCCTTCTACATTTTGTCTCAGTTGCTTACGTGACCCTGGGGTATAAACTCAGGACAGGCTGCTGTTGGAGTTCCTCCGCTGTAGTACAAGTGGGGCATCCAGAGAAAATACACCATCTGCCCTGTGCAGTTTTTCTGAACCTTGGGATACTGGCTTGTCCTGAATCCTAGACTTCTGTTGTCCCTCGCTGACCATCTGTAAGTAATAAATTTGCTTCATGTAAATTGTGTGTGTGGTGTTCTGTTCTCACCGGACTCAGACAAGTTGGTAACCAGTGCACAGTATTCCATATATATCTCCCATATTCCACACACATATGCCATATAATAACCCTTGATTATCTCCAAGATTAGAATCGCTCACAGGATAATAAATAGTTATTCACTGAGCATTTGCCAGAAAGCTTTCTTTGTAAGTATTTGTTTATAATTTTTTCAAATATATAATTTTATTCATTTGTTTTAAAAAAATAATACAGATAAACATATGTTTTTCATTAACATGAAAAAGAGTACTTGTGTCTCTGTTTTTTTAGTCTTACCTGGAAAATTTAGAAAGATAGCATTTCATACACAGGAAAAGAAACCTAACAGAATAAGAGTATATGAGATAAGCCAATGGTTCCAATGAATAGCAAAAATAGTGGGATCAAGGCAATATCTAAAATGCATGCTTTTATCTCTAGCACTTACATAATGATTCACATAGGCCAGACCACAAAGGTTGGTTTTAAAGAATGACCTTGACTCAAATAAAGGTTATTTTTACTTTAGTTTACTATAAATCATAAAGTAAGCAATGCAAAGGGTATAACTAGATAAAGGCACAAAAGAATAGATACATCTCACCGTCATCCCTGTTCAAAGTCACAGGCTCTCTGCCTTTTATCAGGTCAAGATGAGCAAACGGCAACATCAACTCCTCATTTGATGTTCCACCCACCAAGAAATGTTTGGTCTGAAGTAATCATTATGTACTTCTAAGCAAGCAGCAGGCCTAGCCATGGTGCACTATACTGGCCCTTTCATAGTGTGTTTTGAATTCAATTTATAACTGGTCGTTCTCAAAGTGCACAGCATTTGTATATCTTCAGCCTTTGCTTACAGTGCTCTAGTTTCTGATATTTACTCCCCCCTTTCTCTCTCATATTTATTTATTTATATTTTCTCCAGCATTCAAAGTACAGTTCATTCACCCTAATTTCTAATTAGAAACTATTTTTCTTCCGTAACCAGCTCCATGAACAAATTTCAAGGGCCTTTATGTGTTTTTTTTATAATCTTCTCCCTTAACTAACTACTGCTACTAACAACTTTTTGAGTTGTTTCCCAGAAATGATGGATTTTCTGCAAGACGATGGAGTTGAGATCTTGAAGGCCACAGGGCAGACTTCCTGACTCCAAGACTCATCATCGCCCTTGACCTCCCCCAAGGCACACGCTCCCTCCTTCAAAAGCCCATAATCTCTGTTAGTCAGAGAGATAGATTGGAGTCAGTTTCTCCCATCCGGCAAGATGTCAGTCATATTAAAAATCTCTTTGTTCCTTGGCAATCCTTGTTGTCTCAATAATTGGATCTTTGCACAACAAGTGACTTGACCTAGACTGAAACCCCCTTGTGATTTCAACGACCCTTCCTCCCTCCTATGATTTCAAAGTTTATACTTCCTTGAAGCTATTTAATTCACCTTTTTAAAAATTTCAGAATATTAGGTTATATATATTGCCTTTGTCGCCACCCCAAGTCAGATCTACAAATGTGTCCCTCCCCCAGACAGTGTGCACCACACCCATTAGGTGTGAATATACTCATCCGCTCCCCCTCTCCCCCCTACCCAATACCCAATGAATGTTACTCTCATATGTGCACATTAGTGTTGATCAATTAGTACCTTATAAAACACTTATTAGTATTTATTATATCCATCCCTCTGCAATAGAAGACCCTGAGAGCACAAACCTCTGTATGTAGCATAGTACCTGCATACAAGAGATGTACTTAAATATAAGGAAATGAATGAGGAAATTCACCCATATATCAGAGAGGTTTGTAACAGGGACTGATGGAAATAGTGTTACTGAAAGCTTGGTGGTTGTCCTTGAGGCCACATCAGAAGAACAAGAACAAGTGGTTCGAGGAGAAGGAAAGAAGTTTATTACTTTGCCAGCAAAGGAGGAAAAATGGCAGATTCTATCTCTATCATCTCAAAATTTAAATTTCCTGAACATAAGCAGAAATACAGAGCTTTAAAAGGGAGAGCCCTCAGTCCTAGGCTACTGTGTTAATGACTCTAATCATCCTATCTCTGCTGAAGACAAAGCATGCGACATCCACTCACCTGGGCCCACCTAGGGGACTGGCACTGGCCTGTGATGGCTGAACTATCTCCTGTAACATAAAGAACAAAAGACCTTCTCCCTGCCATAGGATACAGGCCAGGCCACAGTTGCTAAAAAGAGTGGGTGGAGTTTTTAAGAGACAGCAAATATTTTTGCCATTTTTGTTTTTTTAGGCATTCCCTCTGTTGTAATAGCAGCCTTTCTTCATTCTAGCCTCAGCTCCAATCCCTAAAATTGGTCCTCACACACTATTACACTAAACTCCATGCTTCTCTGCCCATGTGCATACTTTTCCTTTCAATGAAACACTGAAAACAAATTTTACACATAGGTTAAAAACTCCATAAGGATGGGAGGTAGTGTGTAACAAAGACCTCCGATTGATGTGGGTGTGTTTTTTCCCCAAATTTTATTTTGAAAAATTTTCAACATATAGAAAAGTTCAAAGAATCCTGAAATTAACACTATATTCTCAGAGCCCGTTCACCAAATATTAACCTGGTACCAGATTTTTTCCTTTTTTCCTTCTTTCCTTCCTCCCTTCCTTCTCTCCTCTTTCCTCCATTGCCTCCTTTTTTCTTTCAATTTATCTAACTACATTTTTGTGAAAACTATTTACAATAAGCTTCAGATATTATGATACTTCTTGCCTAAATGATTCAACATCTCCTAAAAACAGGATTATTATTTTATATAATCAAAATAATTTATCATATTCAAGAAATATAATATGGACACATAATATTATCTAATGTACTGACCATGTACATATTTTCATAATCATCCCCAAAATATCTTTTGTGGCCTTTACCTTTTTTTCTAATCTCATGCTATGAATCATGCATAGCATTAAATCACCATGTTGTTCTAGTTGTCTTTAATCTAGAACACTCCCTAACATTTCTTTTATATTACATTCACATTCTTGAAGGGTTCAGATTAGTTTCTTGCAGAATGTCCCATAATATGAATGTATTCAATTTTTCTACATGAGGAAATTGATGTTAAACAATTTGGGTAAGAATAATTCAAAAGTTTTTACATACCGTGAGGTGTTTGATGTTAGTTTGAACAGTCATTGATTGATGCTAGTTTGATCACTTGATTAAGATGGTGTCTGCCAAACTCTATGTTGTAAGTTGTCTTTTTCCTTTTGAATTACGGTTGACCATTAAGCAACACAGGCTTGAACTATGTGAGTCCACTTGCACACAGATTTTCTTCTGCCTCTGTCCCTTTTGAGACAGCAAGACCAAACCCCTCTTCTTCCTCCTCAGCTCCAGGGTGAATATACTATCCCTGTGGGCTACCTGTACATTAACCATAGCTCTGTGATATTCCCTATATTAAACTCTTTGCAAATTAAGCACTTGGAGTGTTCCATCTGCTTCCTACAAGGGCCCTGGCTGACACTGTTACTTGTGGCGTTCTGGTGTTCTTTTTATCTCCAAATAAATGTTAACCCAAGAATACACTAACCCAACTTTGTAATACTTGGAGCAAAAAGATATGTAATGAATTCCTTATCATAAAAAAAAGTTAAGCTTCTAATGAAGAATGCATTAAAGCTTTTGTCTCATTAAGACAGCAGTTTTTCAGTGATATAAGGACCATATGGATATACAGAAACATGATGCATCATCATTGCCACTCCGCAGTCTGTCTTCTCGGTAAGGATTCTTTCAACATAAGTCTAACACTTTGACTTTCTAAAAATACAGCATCCTTTCTCCATAGGTACTTAAGGAGTCTGCTCAAAAAATGTTCATGTTTTCTTTTCTATATAAGTAAATCATTCCTGTCTTATCAAACTTACCTTTAACACTAAAACATGAGAAAAAAGTCTCCTAAAAGAATGTGCAGATTATAATTTCACACTACATTGATGTCTTGTGCCATCATTATAGGTGTAAATTATTTTATGCTCTCCTGTTAAATAAGAAGCTATTGAAGTAAACGAATCTTCTCTAGGCTAAATGGCCACAACAACCACATCTTACCATTTCTTAGGTGTACTTTTTACACTTGCTTGCTGTCCTTTCATTATTGAAGTTACGGTTTTCTCCCCAACATCGTTCTAACACTTCTTTTGTTCTAACACTTCAGCTGCGGAGTTTAGGGAAAAAGGTAGCATTGACCTTTCTCTCAATTCCAGGACATGTCCAATCAGGGTAATTTCATTTCTTTTGCCACAGTCATTGTTTCAGGACTTGACATTATACAGACCAAAAAAAAATTGATTGGTTCAGACAAGGCAAAATCAGAAACAAGATCTTAACCTATGCCAAGTGTGAAAGGAAGCACACCATTAGCACCATGTTTCTGGACTATGAAAAGCCAGATGAAAGATGAAGCCAAACAGTGTCATGAAGCTAAGAGAATTATCGAACCAACGTGCTGATTGAACTATGCCAAAGGCCACTCTGCACACAGCCACCGGTCTTTTTAGTTACATGATTCAATGAATTATTTCATCTGGTTTGAGCTGGATTTCTGTGGTTTACTTGCAATCTCACTGATAGACTTTTCTCACAATTAACTGTCATTTCTTTCTCTGTCACACATGTCATTGTGTTTGTTTGGCATTGCTTTCTCCCTGCATTTCATTCCTAACCTGCTTGTTTGGGACAAATTGTAAAAAAAAAAAAAAGAAAGAAAGAAAGAAAGAAAAAAAGACTAGCCAGATTTGAAAATTAAGATTATTTTTTGTCCAGAAGAAAGCCTAAGAGTTACTCCATAATATGCCCATGAACATGTAAGCCTTACGATGTCTAATTCTCATGACTGAAAGTTCATTCCTGCACACTTCATATATATGCTCAAGAAGGTTGAACTGCTAGACATTTAATTCCTAGATAAATGGGAATTTTACCTATTGATCCCTTCCAAGAGTACATGGATGTGTGTGGTCTGTGGAGAGCTTTCTTCTTGTCAGAATGAGATATGTAGAATAAATATGGTGGATTATTCCTTAAATACTAGGCATCGTTCTTTTCTGGCACTTATTTATTATTCACTGGACTAATTAAGAAGTCTGATGCTAAAACATTTGGAACAGCAAAAATTGCAAATTCACAACATGTTGCTGAATTTCTATACAGTGATATTTCTTTCAGGCATCATGTATTACATCAGATCATTGTTCAAATAAATTAATGACACCAGAAAAAAAATAAGAACAGAAAACGCTTTGACATCTCAGGCATTGCAATTCTTGACTCTCTTAATCCCTGACATCCTAAGCACAACAGCAGGAAAAGGTTGAATTTGAATGTCACCAATTGCAAAGATGGCCCCAGAAAAAAGCTTCCTAAGAGTTGAGATGTTAGGGTCAATCAGTGTCAGCTTCACTCCTCAACAAAAACTGCCAACTACACTGACATAGTTCAATTTCCCCAAACAATTTTCAACCAGCTTCTTTCTGCAGCTTCTCCTGTAATATATTCTGTCAAAACTTTTGTTTTAAAAACCTAAACTTTATTATGTTAGTAGTATACTCTTAGTTATACTCTTATGCTCATGGGCAGATACCTTGAGAGTAGGACCAATGTTTCTTTTGGCTTCTCCCAACACTGCTAGCAACTTCTCATGTATACTCATACCTAGTTATCCTCCCTGGGCACCCTGGAAGATTGCACTTCCCCGAACCCTTATAGTTGCGAATATTTATAGCCAATACCATGTAAAAGGCATTTGTCACTTCTTGGCTAAGATAGTGAAAAATGTATATGCATTTCTCCAGTTTCTCTTTCCTCACTGTCCTGCTCCAGGAGGTTGTGTATCTACATGACATTGTAGCTACAAGATGGTGGAGCCACCACCCCCTTGGGCCTCTGTGCGAAGCCTCCTTATCCTGTGTAGCATGAATGTGAAGTAAATCTCTGTCTTGTTAGGCCACTAAGATTTAGAGTACATTTTTTCAGCATGAGAATAGATTATCCTTATTAATACAAACATGCATACGAAAAATAATTATTAAATTTACATTGTTTAATTGGCTTTTAATTAAATCGGCCCTAATCCCTTATTACCTGTCATTTTGAGCTCTTCTCTTAAATGGCAACACAAATCAGGCCAGCATATTTGTTTTTCTATTTCCCTCAGTATAGGTATAACTATTTACTTGTCCTGGGTGAGGGAGTTCTTTGAAAAGCTTTAGCAAAGGTTCTTAAACCAAGATCAAGTAACAATTCAGAGGCCTTGAGATCTAAGTCTGTTGTCCTCTCTGGGTTTCTACATCTACTCATTCTGTGGGGTAGCATATCCTTAGGCTTTTATCATATTTTTAAGTTTACAGAACCACAATAGATATCAACTTCCAAGTTAGATGAAACCTAGGATTGCTATAGAGCAGGACTATAAAATCTTAATATATACGGAATAACTGACAGAGTTGAAAGAAGACTGTATTTTTAGTCAAATGCCCTATCAAAAATGTATTAACATAGTTAATTATTAAATAAATTAACCTCAGATATTTCCTCAAATCCCAAAATTTGGTTTAAAGCAGACATGATATCTGAATGATTGCTTATGGAATTTTTCAACTCCATGTTTTGACTTCATTTAAAGAGATATGGAAAAAACTACAAACTCTTAAGAAAACTCTTCAAATCACTCATTTTGTAACAAGGGATAATGCTACAAATTGTCAGATAGTTATATCATTGGACAACTATGTGGATAGTTCACACCATCATTATGGAATAAATTATTATGTTAACGCATAACCATCAAGAGATTCATAACCACCCACATTCTTGTAAGTTTTTACACCAATACTAGTCTCCTGGGAATTCATTTTAGTTGTGTAATGAGCATTTAGTTACTGATAGGTTGTTGATTGACATCATCCAATGAATTTAGTACACCCACAGCCCTTCTCACAAGTTCCAGAAGTCTTTGTAAATAATAATTCTGCCCCAATACACTGAAGGGCAATGGTGCTGGCACTCTTGATCTGCCATGATGTTGAAGCCACTCCTTTTCACAGCATATTCCAAGGAATAAATATATCAGGCTATCTTAACCACTTTCTTTTTTATATTCCTATCTTTAATCTCTACCCAGGGCATGGTTTATGATGAACAACAACAGTAACTCCTGTCTCTTGGTCCACTGATTCAAGTACACTTACTTTTGTCTGAGTTCATACTGAATTTTCAAAATAACCCTGGCTGTGGCCTCAGCTCTGCCTATCTCTGCCATACTCTTCTGGAGCCAAGCTTGATTCAATCCATCTCCTTCAAGGGCTTCCTCTTCTGTATGCCTCCTGCCTAGGAACTTGTTAGTTTTCCTCTAGCTCTCCCTTTCTTTAGACTGCATAGACTAGAAAGTCAAAAAAGCTGTGTTATGCAAAGTCTAAGTGCTTAATTTTTCTCTTACATCAATGAAGTTGCTTATTAACCAACATAGTAAATTAACATGTTAACACTTGCAATATAGTTATTCATATATGTGTCTTAGATTATATATAGTTGCTGATTGTTAAGAACAAAGACCATGTGTCTCTCATTAGCATCCAGTAGCCATAACATGCACATAGCATGTCCTTGATAAACACATCCTGAATCAAAGTCACAGATTTAAAGGACAGATGGGTAGAGAGATAAATAAATGGTGTCAAATCAGTGGAAATATGACAAGAAAGTAGGTATTACAACAGAATGGACGTTTGCATCTAGGAGGCTAATTCTAAGTTTGCCGCTAATCAGCAGGAAATCTTAGACAAGTTAGTAACTCTCTCTGAACTCCAGATTCATCATCTATGAAAAAGTGGGCTAAGATTACATGATTTTTTTTGTCACCTCTTTAGTATTAAAATTCTGTGATGGAGAATTACTCATTACCTTTAGTACTATAATATTGCAAGGCTCTCTTTCTCTTTCTTTTCGTCAGTTGTCTTAAATATCTTTAAGTAACTGTCCATTTTTCTTTCTCCTGTAATCTTACACAGGCTAAAACAGAAATCCTACAGAGGAAGATCAAGGAACAGACCATAACTTTGATCTTTAGTCTCTAGGTATAAAATAGCCCGAGGATAAAAAGCAAAGAAAGGCAATGTCAGACTAGGCAGCCTTGAGAAAATGGATGATCTGCAGGGGAGGAAACCTGGAGTAAGCTATTTTGCAGAGAGTTTCTGCACAAAAAGTTGGGGCTTTGAAGTGAAGGAAGTGGCAAGGAAGAGGAAGTAGATGATTCACCAAATGGCAGGCAGAGAAATGTGATAAAATGGTTTAGATGTGTCTGGATGGCTGGAGAGTATGTAACCAGAATAAGACATTCTGAAAAGCCATGAGGAGACTACATTAAACATTTTTCATATAAAATAGGAGAATTCATTTCCTGATAGTATGGCAATGTAGCAGGCCAGCAGAAGTGGTGGTGAATGGCATTGTTTTGGGATTCAGAGCCATCTAAGTTTGAAACTCTGACTCTGCCACTGACACTTGACTTTCTAGTAAGTATCCCAGGCCTCATCTTCCTCATCTGTAACAAGTGGAGCTACCTCGTAGGGTGCTCATGAGGATTAAATAAGGTGAAGTTTCTACCGTCCTTAACTCAGTGTCTGACACAAGTAGGTGTTCAATCACGACTAACTATTCTTAGACCTGAGGAAGAAATTAAGATGGTCTTATTGTTTGAGGGCCTTTTGTCCATAGGTGAGTATGGCCAAGTCAGGATGAGGTTGTATAGAAATGTACCAAAACCAGCCCAGGATGCTATATTTCTGATAAATGTTACTGGTAAACTGCTATAAAGTTGTAAGGATTAGACAGCAAAGTTGCAGAAAAAAATTCCCAGAGGCTATATTTGTATCCAAATTAGGAATTAAAAGGCTTTTCAAAGTGAGAGTTGACAGCTAGTTCTAAACTGGGGAATTTACAAAAAAGAAATCTCCTGTTTGTGTTTGGTCATTATTCTGCCAGTCAAACAGTGTTCAATTCAATCCAGTTTTCAATACCACAGATAAAGTCATCAATAGTTCTCATTAGTTTTTATAGGTTAAGCATTGAGAACATTTGATCTTATCTCTCAATTCTGTCTCTTTTTTAGCTTTTACAGGAATAAAAGAGAGGGAGGAGGGAAGATTTTAAAAAGTCTTTTCCAGGCAACAGGAAACTGAAATAAAAATCAAATTGATAATTTTAATTATCCCAAAAACATTTCAGAAAGTACATTGAAAAATATTTAATTAGATAGTATTCTAATTAAGACAGTAATTTATATGTTCATAACTAGATGGTGCTCCAAAGTTTTAAAACCTTTGTGGTGTATTTTGAATCTTTTAAAGCTATATATACTTAAAATTCCAACATTAGCCAGTATAAGTTCAATTCCACTTAGAATATGGTGAGGAAAGAAACAAAGCAAATATGTAAGTAATAACATATCTAATTAAAGCATCTTTTCTCCACCAAAAGCAAATTTTTGAAATAGATATGCTATCAGATTTAAAGATGTTCCTTGATGTGTATACAGAAGGAAAATTATACCTTTTTAAGATTTGTATAGGAGTCCCAAGAGTGACTTGATTTCTAAAGGAGATTTTTATCTTATTTACTTATTTTTCTCATTTTCTTACACCTCAAAATGCACATTTCTTAATCGTAACTCATCAAATGCCAGATTCAAGTGGGAACAATGAATCATTCAATACAAGAGATCAAAAAAGAGACACATTCAATACCATTCGAAACATTCAAGAGAAATGTTCTGTTTTATTTTCATGTTTCTAAATTCTGGTTTCACTGAACAAAATGAGCAGAAAAGAAAAGCTCCTGTTTCTCTTTATTTTCTTAAATCTGCCTTTGTTACTTAGGCTCTATTATATACTACTTCTAAGAAAAGTGCATCCATATTCAAAATAGATATTCATGTTTAATATCAGATTGATGTAGAATTCTGTTTTCTTAAAAGTGCTTTTATGATTTTTTTCAAACATTAACCCCTTAACAAATATGCTAAATTACAGAATGCAAATCCATGTATTTTGCTTTCAGAATTGTTTATTGCTTGAGTGAAACAAGCAAAAAGTTTAGCCAAATTGATTTTACTTTGATTAATTACTACATGTAGATTGATTGTCTTTCTCCAATTTCCAGCCTTATTTACAACAACTGAATCAACATATTCAGAATGTTAGAGAAAAATCACTGGTTTTGGCATTGAGAAAACAAGGAAAGACAAAAAACTGAACCAATAAACCTTGGATTTCACAGAATTATAAAATTATTCATCAGTAACTTTGCCTCCCAGGGAACACTAATTAGAGTTCATTACAGGGACAGATTGGCAAATGCACAAAATTATTGTAGAACACTGTGGAGAAAGTAAGTTCAGAAATGAATAATCGCAACTATGGAAAGTGATAGGAATTTCCTTAATTACAATCGTTATCAGATAAATAAGGCAAATAGTCATCTTCACATTTTTTTCTTAGTACACTCTCTACTCCATCTTAGCTTATTTGTTTGAGTTAATACAAAAATAAAATGCTGCAAAGTAGAAAGTCCCACACTTTGAGAATTATAACTTTTTTAAGCAGGCTTTCCTTGAGAATAGTTTTTTTTTACTTTAAATGGAAAAAAATGATTACATTACAACTTTTTATGATCAAAGGCAGGCAACAACTTGACAAGTGTTTATTCATAAAAAACCGTTGCTACATTAGTTAAGAAAGGTGAATTTGTTGACTTTCCATACAGAATTGTTCCCGCTCTCCCCAGCTCTGGGAGTGAAAGCCAAAGCATCTCTGGCCAAAAGTACTAGTTTAGTTTAAGGTTCACAGCACAGAACTAGAAACAGCCCAAGTGTCCATCAATACATGAGTGGATTAATAAAATGTGGTATATGTATACCATGGAGTACTATTGAGCTTTAAGAAACAATGGTGTTATAGCACCTCTTGTATACTCCTGGATAGAGCTGGAATGCATTCTACGTGAAATATCCCAAGAATGGAAAGACAAGCACCACATGTACTCACCATCAAATTGGTATTAACTGATCAACACATAAGCGTACATATAAGAATAACATCTATTGGATGTTGGGCAGGGGGGAGGGGGGAGGGGAGAGAGGGGAGGAGGGAGACGAGACGGGTATATGCATACACAAAGAGGGCAATGCGCACCACCCGAAGGATGGACATATTTGAGGCTCGGACTTGGGGGGGTGGGGAGGCAAGGTAAACATATGTAACCTAAACATCTGTACCCCCATAATATGCTGAAATAAAAAAAAATTGAAGAGGAGGAGTCGAGACTCATGATAGTCATATAAAAGCTGAGATAAACTATACAAGTATCCTGGGATAACTTCTAAACTGTGTGTGCATGCAGGACTTAGAGAGCCCGGTGAAAATTAAAGCTTTGGATAAACTTGAAAATTTCCTGAACATTTTGGTACCACTCCTCAATCCACAGCTCAGGGGGCATAGAGTAGAAGACTTTTGCTGATTTACAGTGTCTGAGCACAGCCTATGTTTAAATCATTGGTTAATTTCTAAAATACACAGGCAAAAAATAGAACTCTAAGAATCAGTTAAAGGAAAAAAAAAACGATGAGCAAAGACATCAGTGGATACACATCACAAAGGACACAGAGTTCACATTTTGAAACCAGACAAGTTAACTACCTGCTAAAACAAACAAACAAACAAACAAACAAAATAGCAACTCTCTGAAGAACAAAACAGAATTAAGAATCACTACAACACATTATCTAGTGTCTAGTTTTCAAATAAGATATAATTATCTATAGTTATCCATAATAACTGCTCTGTTTCCCTTGCACAGCTCCAACTACCCAGGCTCCAGTCTCAGTAACAGCTTTGTAACCTATGAATATGAAACGTTAGATAGTTAAAAGTTCCCCACATTCCATTTGGTTAAGAAAAGCCTGTCACTCTAAGTGAGGGCCAAGGGAAAATGCCAATGCAAAGGGCTTGAGCTCTGCTTTGGAGGATGTTTTCTTTCCTCTACAAATAAAAACAGCACGGCAGCTCCAATGAGTTAGTACATGTAATTAAATCCCAAAACATGAGAAAATTAAATGTCCTTCTTATACAGAATATATTTTAAGTATTAAAATGCATGCATGCTCTTGCATTGTTGCTATAAGATCTTTTGAAGCATTTAAATAAAAATATCATAAAGCAAAAACAAAAGTATTTCACAGCATGACAGCATCTGGACAAAGCTCTGAACCCTGTGGGAAGCTCGGAATGAGTTCTGTTCTGTTTTTTTTTTTTTGACTTCATTCTTTAGAAATGCTTTTAAAAGCAAATATATCAATATTGAATTGCATGAATGAGATGCATGCAACTCTTCTTTAGCATTTAAAAAAAGTGTTAACACAGAGCTTTCGAATTTAGGCAACCATACCTTACATAGCATCACTCCATTCTCCAGCATCCATTTGAAGTCTTGTTCTCAATCACTTTCCAAGATTTCACATGGGCCTTCAAACTCTCTTCTGTAAATATCATTATGTAGGTAATATCTAGAAATATAGAAGAATAGAACTATCAACCCTGTTTACGAGATCAGATCCATCCATATTAACAATACCATAACACACATACTCATGCATATGTATGTGTGTGTGTATATAAACTCATACATATAATATGTATTGATTTTCTTAGGCAATTCCACAATTTCCTTTATTGGTAACATATATTGTTGAATTTTTCTGTCTCTGAGTTGTCACACAAGTATTCTAGGAATTTGGAATCTTTTTTTTTCCTCCCTAGTAAATAACTTATGGTTATGTCTAGAAAAGAATGCCCATGTATAGGTCTAATAGTAATGAATAAAATCACACTGGAATGAGATGTAAAGAACTGTGTAAGTAAGGATGTCTCAAGTCTGAGAGATAATGTCTAAAATGTGGTTGGAAATATTGCTGGATGCTTAAGAACTGTCTGGATTGCTTGTTAAAAATACGAGTTCTCTGCCTCCACCCATAGGTGGATTACAAAAGGAACCTACATTTTAACAAGTATTCCTGATTATTTGGATACATAGAATCTAAAATCTTTGGCCTTAGACTATAACTTGGGGAAGGGTTCAACCTTTTATCAAGGTTAGATTTTTGGGGGATGTTCCTACAAGGACTACAATTGCTGGCCATCAGGTAGTTACTTGCAAAGAGATATGGTCCTGTGGATAGTACCTGTCGTGAGATAGAAACTTCTAGGAATAAATTTTAGAGAGACAGTATAGCAATAGTTGGGCTATGAATTGCCACAACTTCTAGGAACTCTGCACTCATCTCTAAATGAGGCCTCTCTGGGAAAAATCTATCCTCACCTGCTTACATATGGCTATGATTTGAATGTGTCCCCAAAATTTCCTGTGTTGAAAACTTAATCCCAAATTTACATGCTAATTGAAGTTGGGGCCCTTGGGAGGTAATTAGGATTATATAAAATCATGGGGGGGGGCCATGATGGGACTTGTGGCCTTATAAGAAGAGGAAGAGAGACCTGAGTTGACACACAGTCTCTTGCCCTCTTACCATGTGATGTCCTCCACCATGAGATGATGCGGGAAGAAGGCCCTCACCAGAGGCTGGCACCATGTTCTTGAACTTCTTAGCCTCTAGAACCACAAGAAATAAGTTTCTTTTCCCAGTCTCAAATATCTGGTTATAGCAACATAAAACAGACTAAGGCACACACATTTCCCTCAAATGATAATGATATACTATGCAGGCCCCTTAACCTCAGAAAACCTCTCGAACAAGCCACTACCTTCATATATCATAATTATCTAAAAAGCTCTTCCCAAGAATTACCTTTTATAATAAGTCTCCTTTAAACATAGCATAATGGTTGATTCCTGCATCGGTTAGGATGTCTTAAAGTTACAGAAATCCAAACTCAGCTATCTCAAACAACACAGGTAGAAAAGGTGCCAAGTAAACAAAAACAATAGGTAAGGAATAAAAGAAAAAGATATTGATCTGGTTTCCTTGATTTTGGAGTTTCATTGGCCATACAGAGAAAGAGAGGCAACTACTGAGGGAAAAATTGATTGTGTTTTGTGTTTATGTAAGTTCACAAAGACATGGAGCATAATGTTTACAGCAGCCTCTATCATTTCTTCCTTTCATTATCATAATGTCTGTGACACTACTCCCATCTCTCAGCAATGATTCCCTTGTTCATTTTATCTAGTTTATGTTAACATGTGGTCTGAGATAATAAGCAGGCTGTCTGTATACTACATGGCCTCAGATCTGTCAGGAATGAGGAGAGAAGGATAGTTCATGGGGTCATGTCAGCTTATCTCTAGAGTGCAATGGTTTCCCATTCAGCTAATGGTCATATTGAGTCTAGCAGTTGCCAGCTCCTCAGATGCCATGATATATCAGTTCAGAAAGCTTCCATCTGATCCAAACAATGCTGTCATATTTCATGTAACCCATTCCTTTCTATTTTGCAAGTATTCCAATAAAGGTGTCAGACCCAGTTAGAGAAATAAAGTATAAGCATATATCATGAATGCAAATATAAAACCAAATCAATGTTAGGTCTTCAATATATTAAACTCCTGTCATATTTAATTACAGCTCCCTCAAACATCCTTTCATTGGAGAACACTTTGTGTTGCTGAAAATGTAGCTGGGATCTTGCTGCAGACATTACAAATCCCAAGAACAAAGTGCTGAGGATTTATCAGTGCTACATGATACAGTAATATCTACTTCCTAAGCAATTTTGTGATTGTGTGTGAGAGAGTGTGTGTGTATGTATATTTGAGGAGTCTTAAACTACTTCCAGTCAGTTTGACTAATTGTAATCTTGGCATGAGTGATGTGTATTTTTTTTCAATCTAGTTTAGTATAAGTTCTTATATGAATGATGTACTGATGCTGGAAACTTCTGGCTCAAAAGAGCCAATTATTAAATATTTAGGAATTTTTAAGTCATATTTAAAACCTAAGTAGCTGACACTGGCCAAAATGAGAGTATTTACACCATGGAAATTGACAAACACTATAAATAAAAACCATTTCTTTTTTTCTGGAAAGCTGATTTACTATCACATTAATGGCCAATACTAGATAACTCTAATGCCAATCACAGCCACATTATCTTCTCTATTTTGGGGAGCTACCCTACTCATAATTTTTTACTGAGAAAAGTCTCTAAAGCTTTAAAGGACAAGATTTATTTTATATGATTGTAATCTCTTTTCTCCAAAGTTCCAGACATTTATGCTACCACAGTAAGTACCTAATTCAAGTACAACCAATAGTTAAACAGTACAACAATCTACGTGATAATATAGTAGGACAAAACATCCAGGGTGTATAATTATGAATAATTCTGTGAACCAAATTTTCTTTTGCTTCACCATGCACAGAGCATTAGCTTAGTAGAAGGAAAAAAAAATGTTCAAACTGAGCCAAACAAACAAATACAGAATAAAGGAGTGGCCTAATGATGGATAATGTCATTATAGAAATAATAACAACAAAAATTCATTTCTAGAGGGAAACTATAACCTGGCTCTTAGCTGCTTTATATTTAGAACTAATTACTAATACATGAGATCACATGGTCTCCTATTATTTCTATGAGATTCTAGTCTTCCTTAGTGTCATATCTATTCTTACTATCAACCCTCAGGACTTTAGTTCACTTTCATAAATCTCTCTTCCTTGCAACTAAAAGGCCTAATTCACATAAAAGCTATTCATAATCTATTATGCTTATTGTGTGATAGATTATAGACCTGTTCTAGAACTCCAGAGGCTGAGTGCTCAGCCTCCCAAACTCAACTACCAGTGGCTGGGTGTCCTGCCTAATAAACCCAATCCTTGGAATTTGGGTGCCCATACTACATATTCAAAAATGAAAAATATCTCCAACAACTATTTTGAGATATCTTAAGCCAATTGGCCTTCCCATATGATCCTCACTGATGATATGCCTGAATATCAATATCCTTTAGACTGTGTATCTTTAATATCTATGCATGTACTTCATAAGGTTCAGGAAATTATAGGCAAAATGTGGTGTATGCTGAATGTAAGCATTTTTAAAGAGGAGATTTCAAAAATTGTCCTAGGATTCTCAGAAGGCGCTGGGTGCGGTGGCTCACACCTGTAATCCTAGTACTCTGGGAGGCCGAGGCGGGTGGATTGCTCAAGGTCAGGAGTTTGAGACCAGCCTGAGCAAGAGCGAGACTCCGTCTCTACTAAAAATAGAAAGAAATTATCTGGACAACTAAAAATATATATACAAGTGCATGCCTGTAGTCCCAGCTACTCGGGAGGCTGAGGCAGTAGGATTGCTTGAGCCCAGGAGTTTGAGGTTGCTGTGAGCTAGGCTGAAGCCACAGCGCTCTAGCCTGGGCAACAGAGTAAGACTCTGTCTCAAAAAAAAAAAAAAAAAATTCTCAGAAGGATTTATGACCCCACACAAAGTTTATGAGTGACTGTCATAGAATTTATATTTTGTTTAGACTTTCTATTCATACGATAAAGCCTCCCAACTCAACTACCAGTGGCTGGGTGTCCACTATTTGCTTTAACAAATAGTGTCAACCAATAGGAGATTATTTATGATTCATGTAATAATATGGGACAAGTGAGCAGGTGGTCAGGATAGTCTTACTCCATGCTATCATCAGATATGGGCTGATGGAAGCTTTGTCATCTTCAATATATGTCTTTCAAATTTCCCTGTACAGATTGTCTGCATTCCAGTCAGCCAGAGTATGCATAGGAGATTAAAAACCAGGTCTGCTAATAAGGCATATCATTTCTTGTCATATGGCATGGTCTAGAACTCAGTTACATGGCCACATGGGTTTTTTTAATTGTATTTGTGATTCCCTTAACTCTCATATTTGCATGGTTCATCTAGTTTAAGATCACCTTTCCAAAATCAATTCACTATATTCTTTGCAATAAAAGAACTCTGCATGTTTCTTTGTTCAGACTTTGTCAAATAACGTTGACATGCTTGAATTCCTAATCTAGACACTCTTCAATCTCACCTTCTCACAGTCACATGAGACTTTCATAAAAGATAAATTAGCATCTCATTTTGGACAATTAGTTCTACTTAACTCAAAAATTGGTTAATATCACTTTTAGTCCTATGTAATAATACATACTGCTCCACTAAATTTGAATTTTAAATGGCCCTGAATAACATTTCATGTAGAGAACCAGAGCAAAGGTGGCAGCTGTAGCCCAATTCCTACTCTATTCTACACAACAAAGCATGCAACAACCCTTTTGGCTCTATGGTGACCCACTATATGGTAGCTATATCATTTGGCCCATCAGTTAAGTGCATGAGTTCAAGAGAAGAGTAGAATAGTTCCACATTACAGAGCATTTGGCAGGGGCATCTGGATGACGCCATACCTAGAAAAGAGCATTGTTACAAATGGATATCTATAGTTATGCTGAGGACTGGAGTAAGAAGAATGCACAAAATTTGTAGAATCACAAATATTTGAGGTTCTCTCTTTTGCATACAAATTATTAAGATATGAATTACATATTAGCTGAATAAATTGAAGTGTAAACAGATCAATAGCAATTTATTGGTAAATTAAAAGGTGGTAAAATACTCTGACCACCTTTTTAAACCTAGTTTATGTTTCTGCGAGAAAGACAGCAGTGGTAACATTCTCTTTCTTTTAAAATACTATAATCTCAAATCTTTTACAAATTCAGATTGGCCTCCTTTCAGCCCATTTTTATACAATAGATTGATTGGAAACATTTCTCTTCAATGGGGCTGAAGTCTGACTTGAACAGTACTATGAGAGTCATCATTAAATTTCATCATTAGTCATATTCATTTGCTAATAATCAAGGTTAGTCTCACCTTTAGATGGTTGATTTTAACATAAAAATCAGTGTTAAAACTGAAAAATTATATAAACTAATGCCATCTCTCAAAGTCAGGTGAAGAGAATGGTCCAAGCTCAAGAAGTAAATTATCAGTGGAGTTAGGATTGTAAGCCAGTGTTCTTTTCACCTTGTCACTTAGGGCTCTTATTGGAACATCATATACTTGTATAATTTCAGGCTCTATGCAGTTGTCATGAAATATGGATTAGAGTTTTTTATAAAGTGTGCATTACCCTTTGTACACTAAACTAACACCAGCTATCAGGAAGGCTTGCCAGGAAAAAAAAAATGAAACAGTATTTGACTAGGAATCCAAAAACCACTACATATACCATAATGGCAGTTATTTCAGCCTCCAAACAATTTTTCTTTATTTTTTCATCATATTTTTAAATCTCCAAAAGGACAAAAAGGAATCCTATCTTAACTTTTATTTTATTTTCCTTTTAAGAAAACAGGAGAAAAAAGGTACACAACATGGCTCATTTCTTTGGACTCTAACATCCCCTTTGAATTCAACAGGATCTAAGCTGCATTATTTACTGAGAGTTTCCTTGAAACTAAAAGCTGGCATTGCTTTCAAATCTGGTCTTTTACAGCTGCAAGAATTAGCACAAACAACATCCATATTCATTAGCTGTCCAGAGTATGAGCACATATGATAAAACTCTAAGGCAGTCACACCACAAAAGTCGGAAAATGAAAAAAAGAAAAAAGAAAAAAATGAGTGCAAGGTTCGAAAGGTTCTCTTTAATGTGCATCAAGCAGCTTTGCGTAATGTAGGTAACTACAGGGATTTGCTATTTAGCAAGGATGGGTCATGCACAAACTGGGTTGCTCCCAATCCCCTGTCGGGAGGGCAGCATGTGCTCAGTACAAGTCATCTGCCAACATGTGAGGGATGGTAACAGATTTTCTTGTAATGAGCTCACTGGGCTGGAGCACTAGATAAAGGAGAAGGTCAAAGATTCACGTTTGTTTAGCTTCCTCCAACATGTCCACATCTTCCTCAGATGTTCAAGAAGATAATTTTCTCTTGCTTGCTATAGTTTCATGCTAAATTAGCCAACCTGTCAAATGGATCAAGGTAAAAAGGTCATAGCAGCCACAGAAATACAAAATAGATAAAATAACCTATAGAAAACTCTATCAGCTACACATATTAGCACAAGTCCCCATTTTTCAGTCTTTAATGAAGTGAGGATGGCCCTTAAAGTGAGAATATTATGCTCTGAGAAAGTGAACATCATATTAAAAAGAAAATATTCCCCAAAGGCATAACTCTAGTGTTCAGCCTACAAGCATATCATGCCCTTAAGCTCATCGTTATTCTTCACCAGTAAATAAATGTGAGATGAGCTCATGGATATTTCCGAAGTGGTAACATTTTGTGGAACTAAAAGATAGTTCAGCCAAGGTACAAAGAAGAAAGACACAATGGTAAAAATCTGAATGAATATGTCAGGCTAAATTCTGTTAAGTCTTCATCTAACACTCTTTTTTTTGTGTTTAATTATTAATATCCTATCTCAAATAACCTTTCTCGACAGCCTCACCCCCCATCACTGCATGTACAAAAAAGATCTTGCTAAAAACGTCGATGCAGAATTCCTCTCTCGTGATGCTTCTCCTTTTTGTTCTTGTATTATGTATGGCTTCTTCTATAACAGTCAAAGTCTGGGCAGACACAGATTAGTATGTAAATGGCTCAAGAGACTTAAAGACACACTTACGAAGGTGTAGGAAGGGTTAATGAAACCAGAAAGGAATGTTAAAGACCAGAGATTAGTGACATTGAGACATTACTAGCACCCAAAGGCATAAAACAGCAAGGAAAGCAAAGGGTGTCACTGATGTCAAAAGCTGAAGCAATGGAGAAGGGGCTGCCCTGCAAAAACTGTAGTCATGAGAGAACAACTATCACCAGAAAACACAGTCCAGAGCAGGAGGGAGGGGGAAAGAAAAGCCTTGACCTCTCTCTCTTCCACCTTTCGATCACCTCCTCGTGCCTCTTTTTGGTCAAACCCAACTAGAAGTCACAAGCCAAGGTGATGCAGAGCCGAGGGTCAACCACCAGCTGTGGAGGGCAGGGTAGACAAAGGCAGGGGGCAAAGGGGTTTGGGGAGGAGAGTAGCAAACGAAATAATGAACTGGCATGGCTTTCTTGTGGCATCCTTGAGGTCAGTGACTGTGTTTTCTCGCCCTTGGACGCTCAGCACGCAGCAGAGTCTAGTGTGCAGTATTTGCTCAACAACTTTTTATTGAACCAGTTGAGCTCAATAACTAATCGAGCTAAACAGGATAAAGACTTCAGTGTCAATTTTGTTTTTCTGCTGTGCCACTGTGAACTATGTTAAGTTGTTCATCTTCTGGGTACAACTTTCATAAAAGGGGGAGCTACTTACAAGATCCTGAGCCTTAGGCTCATGACATCTTACAACTTAGTCCTGAGTTGATCCACTTTCTCTCGAAGACATCTTTCCTATTTTCAGTGTTGACGTATCCAACAGTTTTTATATGCAAGGTCAGGACCTTTGTGCTTTTCTCAGCATTCTGTAGTGATACCTGGAATAAAGAAAACAAAATAACAGTAACTCATTGCCCACTAAAAACTGTTCTCTATTCCAATCTGATACTGCTTACATAAAAACGTTTTCATCCTGGGGTCCGTGAGTGTGGAAGCCATGAGAATGTGCCTCTCGGATCTCCAGCTGCAGGAGTGTAATTGACTTATGGGCTCAGCTGCCCTCTGATATTCATTAAGATGTTCTATGGAGCCCACAAACCACACAGGCTTCTCCCAGCCAGAGACTGAGCACAGTAGAGGTACTAAAGCACCTGTTCCTAGAGGATGGGGATTTCTATTCTGGGTAACTTTGGCTTGAGAACTCTCCTACAGCCTTCAGGAACCCCCCTGGAACCATACAGTCTTAGATGGCTCCTTTCTTCCCTTTCTCCTTCACCTGAGGCAGACCTACATCATCTTCTCCCTCCAGTTCCTTCCCGATTGTTGCTCACAGATCTCACCCTGATCGATCTCATGCATTTTAGCATCTGCTTTGGGAGGGTGCAGATTAATGAATATAATAATCCATAATTTGTGTGTAAAATTTTGTATGCAGGTATGTATATGCCCTTTTAACAGTAAAAATATGTATAAATTTTATCAGTTTTTTAAATGGGTCTGTGACCAAAAAAAATTTAAAAACTATTGCCCTTTCAAGTTCTATTCTAGTTATGGGTAATATCACCCAACAGTCTGAAAGCCAAAAAAGTGATTAAGAAAGACCAGTATAGAATGTACCATATGCCTAAGTGCCCCTTGACATCATTTTGCTATTCCAGGGTCCTATTCTTATTGGCGACATAAAATTATGTGAAATTGTATTATTCGTACTGCATAAATCTGTTCCTGGTTTGCTCTCCTATGACTTCTAAGTCCTTTTACATGCTGCTCTGGCCACTGATTTGTATCACATATAACCTTCTATTTGGCATTTACACTCTTAATATCCTGAATCTATCAAAGATAGCATTTAGAAAATGTTTGCTTTCATTAAGAAAAACTAAAAGTTATTTGTGAAACCTTTATTCTTCGGAGACCCCTGAAAGTGATTCTTCAGTTACATTGGAAAAACTATTCCAATTTGAAGGCAAATCAAATTCTTTTTTAAAAAATTAAACAATGCACAAGATCTTCCAAAATTTAAGTTGTTAAATTTAAGTGCACATTTTGCATTGTTAATGCTACTAGAGTCCCAAAGGGTTGGAACTCATACAATAGGGACTAGCATTTAATTATACTAAACTTTTTATTTCGTATCTAATGCTAACAATCACAAATGAGAAGACAGGGCTAGCTTGAAAACTATTCCTCCTTTCCATTTCTTACTCTTGTAATAATGCTTGATGATTTAGATTTTAACACATCTACCTAAGCATATAGTCGTTTATCTTCCCTTTTGAATCAATAGGTAGCTTATTCACTTCTTCCCATCTGCTCTACTTAAACACAGTTTGGGCTCTTGTGATTGCTTGTAAACCAAATCAATATTTGGCTTGTTAAGATTCTGTGATCAAAGTCATGAGACTCCACGTCGATCTCTTTTAATCTACAAACAGACCCTAGTTGTCTTGTCTCTCTAAGTGCTGAGAGATCTTTACTACAACTTGGCATTACATTTTCCATAAGGCCTGGTTGGAAGCTCTTCATCTTCCAAATTTAATCATGCTGCTGCCCACTGAGTTAACCTGACACATCTCTTCTTTTAAATAAGTTCTACTTTATTTGCAAAGGAGAGCACCTTTTAGAGACATAGTTTACAACTATGCTTCTAGCCTGGAGATGAAGGCTTTGACTTCAGGCAAGTGGTAAAAAGCTATTTCAATTCCTTAGGTCAAATGAATATTTATACATAGCTTCTCGGAGATGGTCTTCCTCCTAAATCAGCCTCCACCAACTCCTACTTGTATAATATACAATTTGTAGAAAAGTAATAGAAACAATCTTTCATTTTAAAACTGTGGCCTAAGCAATAAAAACCAAACTCTCATCTTGGTAGCTATTTAAGACCTATTTATTTCTCCCAGCTGGTCTCCACATTGAAATTTGGAGGGGAAAAATGTATTGTAGATCCTCGGTTTTTAGTATATCTTTTTAAACTTAAATACAACAGAGTACTGAATTATCACTAGTGAATGCCCAAAGGATGAGAAGAATGGCAGGAAAAGAAGTAATGTGCTTTTTATAGGCAATGGTAAACTCTTCACTTGCTGACAAAAGAACTCCCAGAAGTAACAACCACCAAAATGATCCTGCTTCAGAAAGGCTGATGATTTAGGTTTATTTTCACATTATCAACTAACACAAATGTTAAGGAAAGTTTAATTTACTTCTGTTGTTGTAGACTATAGCTACAAGATTACATGGAATAGCAAACATGAGATGGATAATGTCATTTCGCATACTGTAGTTACTCATATGATATTAGTTTCTCCTTCCTTATTTTCTCCCTTTCCTTCTATCTACCTTTCTGAAATAACTTGAAGGTTATAAACCCCACGAGGGCAGGGTCCTTGTCTGTTGTAGCTTGCCAACATGTCTTCAATGCACAGGTGGATACACACATTAGCTAAGAAAAGGATTTAGACCGACCGTCTTTATTGAATGTCTTTTCATTGGCCCTGTGGGAGGCATAGATGATGTGAGGGCCATGATGAATTAGACAGTGTTCCTGTCCATAAAAAATACATAATAGAGTTTCATAATAGAGATATACAAGTCTAGCTATTATGCATGGCAGCATAACTACGGTAGTAGAGAAGAGAGGTGGCATTCAAAAAAACTGAGTTATTGCTGAAGAAGGAAAAAGATAATGATTCCAGAAACTCCTCTGGAATATGAGAAGGTTTCATTTGTACTTAAAGACCAAATATGAACCATTAATTGCTTTGTTATTCTTGTTGTGCATTATGTATGAGAGACAAACAAGAGAGGTAAAACCATTCTGATTATGGTGTTTTCTTCTGAGAGTAGAAGTATTTTTTGAGCATCAGCTCAAGGAAATCAAAGCAAAAAACTAAATTCAGGAGAGCCTCAGAAGAGAGCAAGACATGGCAAAAAAGATGCAGAGAAACTAGTGTAGGTTTTTGTGAAATTCTGATCTAAGTGGACAAGAGCAAAGCTCTTCTTGCGTTGGATTAAGTGCTTTTTACCAGATGGGAAGGGGTATTGGTTTGGTTTGGATTAGTAAATTAAATGATCTATAGTTGAATAAACAGATGCTAATGATGACCAGAATTGATATTTCACACCAAATTTTAGCTTTCACAAACAAATTCGAGGATAGAGAATAGTGTGTCTTATATCAGTCTCTCTCTGGTAACATGCAAATATCAGTCTCTCAATACATGGGTGCTGAGTGGGTGAACACACATTGATGAAACATGGTAAAAGAGACAATTCATCAGAGGTTATAGCTTTCCCAAGCTAAGCTGAAGCATAACAACACGGAATCTTAGAAAAAGCATGAATTTTAAAACAGCACAGGTCTAAGTTTGAAGCTCAAACCTTTTTATTATATCTTTTTATTATATCTGTAACTGAAAAATTTCTTTCAAGCTTCTAAAACTCAGCATCCCCATCTGTAAAATATGGGTAGTAGAATAACTCGTAAGATCATTACAGAATTAAATGAAATAATATATATAAAGTCTTTGTAAATGTCTTACATATATTAATGAACCAAATACTGGATATTTTTGCATACTATAATTTTTATTTTAGCTGCCTCAAAGTCCATGATCAGAAAATAAACAAACAAAAAATACACAAAGCCTTGAAGGAACAAGTGAGAAAATGAGATAATGCGGAAAATGATCTGAAAATAATCTAAAATGAGACAAATATAAATACTTTTTCATGTGGTAATGAAGAGTCAGGGGCAGGTTTGAGCAGAAAATGCTTCACTTCAATTTGACACAACTCACATTACATTAGGTAGATGTCAACTGAAGTGCCTTAATTAAACCATCCCAAACAGAGAGCCTGTGGGTTGACATCCATATCATCCAAACTGGTCTTCAGGGGCCCTTCTAACCAAATCAACTACGTCAAAAGCTCCTTCTGCCTTTTTTTCTCCCGACTCACTATGATGCAGAGTCAACACTGTAGTCAGCAATAGATTGATTGTGGCCTCTGGGAAGTCACACAGCTCGATGTTCAGACTCCCCAGCTGCTTCTCAAGGTCAAGCATGCCTTGCTTGAATGAGATATTTATGCCTGAGAACATGCTGCCAGCTCTGAAATTTTCTTGAGGACCTAGATAGGACATTTTCACTGGGGGATCTTTGTCATTGCCTGTGCAATCTGTCACAAAAACCAAAAAAAAACCAGCAAATGTTTTTAATTTTTCTTATTACTGAAAGAAAAATGTGCTCCAATGCTGCAGTAAAATTACTGTAGAATAAATATGCTTTTAAGCATCTTCCAGCATATAACGTTGAAAACCTGTCATATGTATTTCTGAAGGGATTGGTAAGAAAATTTGGAGTAAACATTTTAATTAGGAATTACATATTTTAAAAAGCAAAGTTTACTCTTCTGCTTTTTAAAAAGTGTGCTTTGATGAATACCATGCTTCAATAGTACCACTTTCCATTCAGTTCCTATAAATGTTATTACTTACATATGTTTATTTCTATTATTTTAATAATATTCATTTGTTGTTTTTAATTGTACTTTACTTCACTTTTGCTTCTTCTCTATAATAAAAGTTCAAGTCCATTAAGTACAGGTGGACTGATTCATTAGCGTTCATATGACAATCATTTATTAAGCACCTACTATGTTCAGGAAGTACCTATGATACTCTAGAAGGCAGGCATGATATAATAGCAGAAAGTGTGGACTTTAAAGACCTGTGCCCTTGGATTTAAACTCAGGTTCGGCGGTGACAACCTTATGACCACTGGCTATTTTACTTCAGCTCCCTGCACCTCAGTTCCCTTACATATTTAACAGTGCTAATGGTGCCTATTCACAGAGTCTCTCTGAGAGTTCAATGAAATAATATACAGAGCCCAGACTTTTCCTAATATACAATATGCACTCAATAAATGTGAGCCCCATCCCCACCCCGCCTTAAACCCTAGCTGTCAGTGCTGGAGAGCTACATGATAAATGTGTCATACTCCCAGGGGCAGAAATAACTATTATATTTATAACTCAAATCTGTGCTCCCATATTAATCATTCTAAAGACATCCCTGCATTGCACAGGCTCCTCAGTTATACCAAGCAACTGAGATTTCCCAAGATGTATTATGTCTCATTCGGGATACTACCTAACGAAATATAAGGAATCTTGGCACAAGCAAGTCTACGTGCATTCGTAGATTTGTCTTATGCATTATCTTAGATGCAAAGCACTTTATAGTTTATAAATGAACACAGTTAATTCACATACCCCTGAGTGGTTTTGGTTTACTTGCATTTAAAAAGGAACACTATCAAACGCCAGAGTTTATCCTTAAAATAATTAGGAAGAGTTCTATTAAACTCTGCCAAGGTTATTCTTTCAACTTAAAGGTTGCAATCTCTACTCAGAGGAAGGTTTTAATTACCTCCTTAACCCCTCTCAATTCCACTATGATTAATAACTGATTGTAATTTGCCTCCTTCTGGGTCATTCTTGGCCTGGTGTTCACAGCAGTGTGTGCTCTCTCTCCTGTCTTAACTTTCTTCTCAAAATTGGAAATTTGTTAACACCTTACTCTGTTTCTCAGAGTCCTTCTACCTGGGTGAAAGGAGCATCCGTTAGACATCTTGAAAATTCAGAGGACTACAGTATTTTTCACCTCATTTTGCATATTTCTTTGATGACATACATAGTAGATAATCAGTAAATATTGTTAACTGACAGGTTTTGTTCCATTAGTTTAATGATTAAAATTAAGAGGAAACATGTGTCCCTTTATTATATATCTGTGTGAATATGACTCTTATAATCCTCTAGATCCAGCTAGAATATGAACTAAATGGGGAGAAAAGGGAATATAAAAGAGAAACTATCCAGACTACTGCTATGATTCCATACTTAGAAAAGACTACAGAAGAGTCACAGATGACCAATGATTCCGTCCCCTTTGGGTCCACCTGACTACATTTGCACTCATGTTTTTCTCTTTCCTGAACTCAGCAATGCCTTGGTCAACTCCCTCAGTAATTTTCTCAAATCTAACTGATCTAACTACTGTCCTTGTCTCCAGCTATTAATTTTGTTGGGAAAATTAACTTAGCCCTTTTGGTCTTTTCCTAATATTGGTGAAACCACATTATCCTCTTTTTCTAATTTCAAAGCATTAATGAATTTGTAAGTTCCCAGGAGGATGTTATTCTTTAGCAGAGCAGTAATAATGATTAAAATAGTTAATAAAACAATGCAGACATGGACTGTCAATGAGTAGTGGAGCTCAGAGATTTGGAATACGGATTCTGGAGTCAGACTCCCTGAGAATGAGTCCCAAGCACTACTTTCTAGCTGTATAACCCTGAGCAAGCTACTTAAAATCTCTGATTCTTTATTATACATATTATATGGGTAATAATAGTACTTAACTCATAGGGGTTATTTGAAGATTAAAATAAATAACCATGTTGTATGGTCAATATTGCAATTTGAAGCATAGTCAGGGGCAATAAATATTAGCTAATGATTGCCATTAATTTTGAATGGATTATACCAGAAACCAGAACACTCAAGACACAGAACAACCCATGGTGAAAATCCCCTGAGAAATGGGTACATAAAAAACCAAAGGTCATAAGTGTTTTACTAGCATATCTCATTAACAAAAAACATTTCTTCTTTATTTCAAGAAAAGCACTTTGATCCCTCAAGATTAAAGGGAAAGAAAGCAACAAAAGCAAAATAGCACAACTCTACATGACCTATCACCACAGAGATATCCTTCAAAGCAAACATCAAGCTGCAATCAAAAGGCTAAATGAGCAGTATTGTTAGAAGGAACAAGAATCCACTAAGGTAAACTCCTGCTATGGGGCTCTTGAAAATTCCTCTCTCAGAAAATGAAGCAAAAATAAATTGTGCCAAGTATTTTTAATTGATGAATAATTTATGGATGATCAGCAGGAACATCCATCCAGGCATCTGATTAAATGCAAAGTATTTTGATAACAGAAAGTTACCTGCAGGCCTCACAGGGGAAGGAAAGTGGCCCCAGCAATCAATGCCAGTCCATATATTGATGGATGTTGCCCAGTCTCTTCCTAGCAGGCTATTTTCCCACCCTCCTACCCTTGATCACTAGCAGGAAAAGTTACCTCCTCTGCAAGTTTCTTTCTCTTGTCAAAATGATAGAGGTTAAATGTGGATAAGAAAAGCAATTAAAATAGATCTGTCACAAGTATGCCATCCCAGTGTGCCATCCTGATTTCCTTCTCTAGTGTGAACTGCTACCGAAGGATGGTAATTGAAATTTGTCAGTGTTGACAGCTGATGACTAATATGGAGATTTTCATTGCATATCCCCCCTGGAATAGAAAAGAGATGAATGCATATTAAATTCCAGATGGAGGCAACCACAGGATAGGGAATCGCAGACACTAGTTAAGGCAGTCGTGCAATGACTGTTTGGGAAAACCCTAAGACCCTCTGAAATTAATTTTTATGGAAACAGATAGTGTTAGTTTTCTTCTTCCTCCATCTGTGTAACCTTATCGTTTTCAACATTAGCATTATCCTCATGGCCCATGTATGTTAATATTAACTGGAAACTCCATGAACTATCCTTTGGCAAAGTGAGTTTGAAAAGAATGAGTTATTCGTCTTCTGCAAGTTTGAGAATGTGATTTTATATTATGCAAACTCAGGAATTATTTCTATTATTTGCTTGCATTATTTTATACTTTTTATGTGATTTTTCTATTTATCAGAATCATTAAAATGAATCTAATTAAATATATTATCCAAGTATAATTCTAACAAAAGATACCAAGAAATCACTTTCAGTTAAAATTTTGCTGAGTTTTTGCATTAGTCAAAAATAAATATTTTTAATAGTCATTTAAGTGGATTTCTGGTGTATAGGACAATCTACCCAGAACCTAATGGCTGAAAACAGCTAGTTTGTTTTATTACATGAGTTTCTGGGCCAGGAATTTAGGAAGGGCTCAGCTGGCTGAGTCTTCAGTTCTATTGATGGAGTCCCCACAATAGTATTCAGCTGACAGAGGGGTGGTCTTGAGGGTCTAAGACAGCTTTACTCACATTTCTAGTGGTATTAACTATATTTTCTTATTTTCTGCATTCTTTTTTTTAAATTTCAAAATATTAAGGGAATAAAAGTGTTTTTGTTATATGGATGAATTGTTAATGCTGAAGTCAGGGTTTTTAGTGTGCCCATCACCAGAAGTGTGTACATTGTACCTGATAGATGAGTTTTTATTCCTCTCCTCCCATTCTCCCCTTCTTAGTTTCCATTGTCCTTTTCACTTTTTTGTGACTGTGTATGCCCATCATTTAGCTTCCACATTTTAATAAGAACATGTGGTGTTTGTTTTCCCCTTCCTGATATACTTGACTTATAATAATGTTCTCCAGTTCATTCAAGTTGCTGCAAAAGATATTATTTCATTCCTTTTTATGACTGAGTAGCACTCTATGCCACACACACACACACACACACCATATTTTCTTTATCTACAAATCAACTGATGGGCACTTAGATTGATTCCATATCTTTGCAAATGTGAATTGTGCTGAAATAAACATTTGGGTGCAGGTGTCTTTTTGTTATAATGACTTCTTTTCCTTTGAGTAGATATTCAGTAGTGGGATTGCTGGATTGAATTGTAGGTCCACTTTTAATTCTTTCAGGAATCTACATACTGTTTTCCATAGATGCTGGTGTGGATGTAGTGAAAAAGGAAGGTTTATTTTTTTCTATTCTTTGTGCTCTGGCATCTGGGGCCTTGCTGACTCATGAGACACTGCTCCTGTCGGTGAGTTAATTCTAGGAACTATTCCCTGTGAGAGTATCTTTCATATGCAAATCACCCAATCCAAAACCTATGTCCACCTTTATCAGGTTCACTGAACTCTTACACTCTGGGCCAGTATTTCTCTGTCCTGATCACCCAAGGGCCAAGTACCAGACAACTTGGGTCAACCCTACACCCAAGAGCCTGCTAAAATTATTGATATTAGCCAATTCTAAACCTGCTTACCCTGCTCCATGCTTCCCCTGCAGCCCTGCATGGTATGAGAACTATGAGTAACAAATTGTCTTTTCAACGGCAATTGTCTCCTGATCTGCTGGTCTCACTATCCCTAAATAAAGATAAAACCTACATTGAAATAAAAAACAAAATGAAAACCAAAAAATCAAAAACTAGTGCCTGGGAAGAAATGGCTGGAAGGCTGGGCTCTCCTCAACTGTCATACCTACACATCACCTCAGAGTAGGTATACTTCTTACCTGGAAACTCAGGATCTCACAAAAAGTATTCCAAGTGACTTGGGCAGAAGCTGAAAGACTTCCTATGACCTTGCCTGCAAAGTCTCAGAATATCACTTCCTTGGAACTGGTCAAGAAGGTGGCTAGGAGAGCCCAGACTCAAGAAAAGTGAATTAGACTCCATCTTTCAATGGGCAGTGAAGTAAAGACTTTAAAACCATTTTTAATCCACCACAAGCGAGTTCACTTTAGCCAAGCCTTTACAGATCCCTAATTGATGATCGGTGCCAGTGATAATTCTGAAAGAATTCTAAACATAGTTGTTTTCTAATTTTGTGATCTCCTGAGGATTAGACAATCTTTGCCAGGAGTGTCATCTAGGATTTCTGCATGGTTTCAGGCCAACTTGTCTCTGATTTGTACAGTCTCTGGTGCAGAAAACAAGAAGAATAAAAACAAAACAATGGTGGGGGAGTTTTACTTCAGAGGATGCATTCTGTCACATGCCAGTGGGGAGAGTGACACAAATAAATATATCTCCTGATTTCATGGAGGGAGGCATGACATTACGATGGTTATAAAGTGCTAAGAAATAGAAACAGTCCCTAGAGGTGTGCAAATGTCCCTAAAGAGGCATTAGTGTTAGGTTTGTATCCCATTTGTTTTCTAAACCACATGCTTTCTAAACATGTATTCACATTTGGATATAATGAGTATAATTTACTCTTACTGACCGAAATTACTTTAAATGTGAAAATGATGAAGCTTAAAAGTGAGTAACTCAGCTGATCAATCACCAGCATGCTAATGGGTTCCAAATTAACCAGGAGTGCTTTCCCTTGGGCCGGCAAGCTAAGAACTAAGTCCCATGCTAAGACTGCATTTGGTGTTCTGGGGTTAACTTAATTTGTGATGGAAACGTTGTCACCACCAAAGAAGAATGGAGGAGAATGCAAAACAATGCATGTTTCACTCTCTTTATCTTCACCTGTGACAATGGGCACTTAGATGTGCAACGAAGCATTTTTAAAAATGCTTTGCCTATTTATTTTCCATCAACATGTGGTAAAATATGAATATACACTGAATCCAATTACATAAAGAATATTACACAAGCAACTTCTTTACATTTCACTAAAAAAGAGCAGTCACTCTGCTGGACTACATTCAAGAAGTTATTGCTTTCCTATCACCAATTGTGCTATTTTACATAATCAGTATTCAGGGGATGGTATTTTGCTAATAGGCAAAATCCTACAGTGACAATTTAAATGGTTTGAAACATGCACAAGATAATTTGGAGTCACAGCTCTGCCAATTGCTAAACAAGTGCAGCAGGAATGTAGGTTCTCTAAGCATCAAGAGTGTTGTTGGGAGAACAGCCCGTCCTGTTCGATCAAAGAAACTTTGCTCATATCAAGGCAGGAGCTCAAGTTAATATCATCATTTCAGACTCTTACTAGGGGAGATTAAGTGTCTTCACTGAATAACTCCATTGCTCACCATGGGCAGGAACATAGAACAGACAGATGCTTGTTAGTGGTTAAAGGTGAAAGCTCAAGCTGGAATAATAAAAGACCTCCATTTGGGACCCAATTCTGCTGCTAATTAGCTCTGCAAGCTTGGATAGGTAAGTAACTTGGTCTCTTTTAAATCGATTCTTCATCTGTTTAAAAAATAAAAATAGGATTTATCTCCTTGAGCTGTAAGGATTAATTGAAATATTACAGTGCAAAGTCTGACAAATAGTAAGTATTCAATAAAAGTTAACATTTGCTGTTTAAATGTGGAATTAACATATTTTGGAAATGATGAACCCTACATGAGTGGGCTTTAGGGAATCAATGAATCTCCAGAAAATGCGACACAATTCTGAGAAGGTATTTCACAGCTTTTGTCAAAGTTTCGAATGGTCCCATAACAACAACAAAAAGTAACAGTCACTACCTTATGTGTTTTCTGGTACAGAAGGCATGTATTTAAGAACTTTCAGCAAATATTCTTATGGTTTTACTAAGTGCCAGACATCATGCTAAGTCCTGAGGATACAATGAGTCTAAGTGCCTCCTCTTAGAGAGCTGGGTATGGGAGAAGAGAGGGAAAACAGACATCAGTGACTGACCTGTAAATAAAAGTGAAATGTGTAAATACTATGACAATAGAAGAGCAGGGTGGTACCAAAGTGCACAGTGGGAGAAACCAATCTAGATCATTTTTTAGGCAGTTGGGCTCAGGGCTAATAAGTTTGGTAGGTTTAGCTCTTTGGGTTGAGGTCGACCTGGGCTTAGTCTCCTCGCAGTTGGTGGGGGATAGATTAAGAGCTGGTGGTTACAGCCTGGGGTCACATGGTTGGGTGTAGTTTGTGTATCTACTGCTTATTCTCTGGTATGCTACCCACTGCCCACTTCCCACCCACCCGCCAGACAACCCAACACTGCTACTGATTTGACTGAGGTCTTGATGGACCACAAGCCAGCCCCTTCCTCCTCTTCTATAACTGATTTATTTCAAAACTTCAACATACCTGGGAACATACTTGGAGCACAACACAAAGTTATTTTGCCTAACAACTGCCCATCATACCATCAAGTCCCCCTTGCCTGCTTGGAAGCCATTCCCTAAACAATACTTTGTATAATGTCTTTTGCATTTATCTTTTTAAAGTGTCTATAAATTTATATATCTACAAATAAATACAAACTTACATAAATGTATTACTAGTTTATAGCATATTTGTCTTTGTCGCATGGTCTTTCATTTTCTTTTGCTTTTTTTTTCACTTCCACCTCTTTCTCCCAACCATATCAATGCCCCATAATATGCCCTTAATAACAATTCAGCTGATATTATGTGTGCATCAATATAAAACTCTATCAGCATTAATGTTTATAGTCATATGTGTATAAATGTTTATATAGTCATATAGAATATTTTGCATATGTGAATATGCGAACATGTAGTATTTCACATAGATAGAGAAATGTTGATGTTTTTAACAGAAATAAATCACATAAACACTTGTTGCTCTTCTTAATGTTTCACAGATATTCATCCAAGTCAATTGTTAAAGCTACTTTTAGTTATAAAGTTATAGTTAATTTTTAATTATAAAAAATGTTATAGTTATAATTTATAATTTTAGTTATAAAATTACAGTTATTTTTAATGGTTGTGTAATATTCTATGGTATAGACATCTTAAGATTGCTTCAATCATTTTCCTAATGCTATATACTCACTTTTTCCAGGATATAATGCCATGAGCAACATTGCAATAAATCCTCTCTGTACAATCTTCTGTACTGGTAATCCCCAAAAGAGGAACCTGCTCAGTCAAAAGTCATACGTTTTGTAGTTTTAATAGGTACGGGCAGTTTTTTTCCAAAATGACTAAGCAGTTGCGTTTTGTTTCTACCCAGCCTCACAGGTACATGTGGGCTACTCAGCAGTAAGTGCTGTGCCCTGTTCCCAACCCGCAAGCCTCTCCGGAGGACTGCACCCTACCAGGAGCTACAAAAGTCATAATCCAACTTTCACCACCTTATTGACCCTCGCCTTGAATGCCATTTGATCATTTAACAAATAGCTATTTATCCCCTATTCTGTGTCAGTTACTTTGCCAGACACTTTGGAACACAGAGGTAAACAAGATGGATGAAAGCAAATATGGTGAAGGTTACAAAAGGTAAAGTTCGAGATGCTGGAAAGTATGTGCTAGGAAAAGGTCACCTCCTCTAGGAAGAGAGACTTTCCTGAGTGAATAAATATTCAACTTTGTTATTTTCCAAACTCACGTATTAGTTTCCTATGGCTTTTGTGACAAATTACCAAAAACTCGGTGATTTAAAACAAGAGAATTTAATTTCTCACAATTCTGCAGGCCAGGAGTCCAAAGTCAGTTTCACAGGGACACAACTGAGATGTTGGCAGCACTGCACTCCTTCCTGAGGCTCTAGGGCAGAATCGTTCCTTGCCTCTGCCAGATACTGATGGCTGCTGGCATTCCTTGGCTTGCAGTTGCATCACTGCAATCTCTGCGTCTGGAGAGACATTGCCTTCTCCTCTTGTGTCTGTGTCAAACCTTTCTTTGCCTCTCTCTCATAAAGATACACGTGACTGCATTTAGGGTCCACGTAGGATCATCCACAAAAAGCGCCTCATCTCAAAATCCTTAATTTAATCATATCTACAATGCCATTATTTGCATATAAAGTGACAGTCACAGGCTCAGGGATTAGGACATATACCTTATTCATGATTTTGGAAAAATAATATAGGCAGTGATTAAGAAAGTGTGAGATCTTGAGCTAGATTTGTTTTTTTGTTTGTTTGTTTGTTTGTTTTTATTAAGGCAGAGTCTCACTCTCTTGCCTGGGCTAGAGTGCTGTGGCGTCAGCCTAGCTTACAGCAACCTCAAACTCCTGGGCCCAAGTGATCCTCCTGCCTCAGCCTCCCAGGTAGCTGAGACTATAGGCACGTGCCACCATGCCCAGCTAATTTTTTCTATTTTTAGTTGTTTGGCTAATTTCTTTCTATTTATGGTAGAGACGGGGTCTCGCTCTTGCTCAGGCTGGTCTCAAACTCCTGAGCTCAAGCAATCCTCCTGCCTCGGCCTCCCAGAGTGCTAGGATTACAGGTGTGAGCCACCGCGCCCGGCCAGCTAGATTTGTTGAATGGGCTGGGAGTCTGAAACACTCACTTGGTCATT
>CAUYSK010024555.1:0-102014 GCA_963575035.1 Avahi laniger
TTTCCTTCATAAAATTTAAGTGTTGTGTCAAAAGGGTACAAAGTGATACTCTGGGATCGTCAGGACTTTTGTTGGTTGGTCAGTGGCTGAATCCCTCCACCCAGCCACACAAACCACCCTACCCCCCCACATGTATGCAAACTCACTCAAGTCTCCTCCTGCGATTTTCTCAAATGGACCCTTTTGTTTGCTCTACTGTGCATCCCAGCAGCAGCGGGGTTGACTCCCCTGCAGGCATTGAGGAGAAGGAAGCAATTATACTCTTGAAAAAGCACATTTATAGGCACTTTACGTGTCCATTCAACCCCTTTCCCCAGCAAGTCTTGTCTTTGGCTGCATCTAAATAGGTAGGGAGGTAGTTTTAAAGCCATTGTGTATGTGTGTGCAATTGTAGCTTCAGAAAGCACTGATACATTTAGAATCCTTTCTTATCTTTGCCTTCTGCTAAAACAAACAAGGATTATGATTCTTCATCTTTACGTGTGAGATATTACATTTGCAAAAAGACGTATCAATACCCCTCCCTCCCTCAAAATAGAACTCCGTGGATTTTCATGGCTTGCAAAGAATACATTCTCTGGTAAAACAAATTGTTGTTGTTGTTGTTTAAAAAAAGAAAACAACTCATAGATTTTTAGATGGGCTTGTGGTTAGGGTACACACATTGATTTCTATTCAGGAATACCTCTGGAGTTCTCCTTAGATGGGCCAGTGTGCTTGTCTTACTAATAGAGTTATGGTGAGATAATCTTAATCTAAACAGGTTATTTTTACTTCATTATTGAGCATGCTTTAGATTATATTTTTCTGAATTATTTTTAATCTTAAATGAAAGGAAGATGTGCATTCCTGCTCTTTTCTTGATTTCTAAGCTGAATATTAAAATATTTTATTTTCACATCTTTTTCTTACCAGAAATTATATTTTATAAAAAGCATATTTTTTTTCCTTCCTTATCTGTGTCTGTGGAAATTTCCTACTCCTCTGCACATCTGTAAAATCTCTGTAGATACCTGGTGTGGGCTTGACTTTCATCTCCCAAAGCATTTTATATTAAAATAGCTGTTCATTTACCCTCTGAACACAAACATAGAATAGCAATACACGTAGCTACAGTGTTAATTCAACTCAAGAAGAACAAGATGTAAGAAGAGATAAAAACACGAGATGGACAGAGACATTATCTCATGAATTTTGGTTTGGAGCAGTACAACGTAGGAAGATAATTGTATCTCTGTCCAAGGGTTGTCGTGAGTATTAAATTAATACACATAAAGCAATTATGAGAGTGCTGGACCCTGTAAATGCTTGATAATTGTTAGCTAGTATTATTATTATCTGAAAAAATAAAACATAAAATTTAGAATAACATTTACACCCAGCGTTTTGTGATGGAGGAATCTGATCAAGGATTGAAATCGGATAAATACCCAATTTCAAGTTCATTTAAAATGCTCCACGCCCTTGTTTTTTAACCTTCCATCATTCTAGATAGAAGTCAATATATTTTTCTTGCTCAGTTGCTGTCCACAAGGGAAACAAAACAGCCTCTCCCCCTCTCAACTCCCCACCCTCTTAAGGAGATGGTGGCCTCTAAGGCACACACAAAACAAATAATGATAATAAAAAATCCTTTCTTGAGGCCATCCTTTCATAAGCCCAGGTTTGTTGTTGACTGGTCAGTAGTTCATCAGTCAGAGGGTCCTGGGTTGGGGCTACACAAGCAAGCCTCTCTCCAACAGTATGACTCTCTGTTAATTGGAATGAGAAGTTAATCTCTCTCGAACTGAACCCAGCTGAGTCTCTGAAAGCAGTGATGTATTTAAAAGATCTCTGGCAGTCCAGGGCATGTGGCACTAACCGGATTTAGCTCATTAGCAAATCCGCAAGGCCCTGCTGACACTGCACCCAGAATAAAATACATGAGGCCAGCGCATACCCTGTGGGCACCTACAGCATGACTACATAATAAAAAGGCATTTATTAATAATCTCATTGGTCACACAATACAAAGGAAGGCTACAAGAAGTCAAATGCTGTCATTTGTCGTGACTAGAAAGGCATAATTAAAATAAGTGCCATGTGATTAACCTTTGAAAAATTAATCTGGCATAAAAAAGGCACAAAAACAAGGAAGATAGGCTCTTAAAGTGAATTTAATGCAATAGGCAGCTTTTGCGTGCACTTGGATCAGATTCCACGTGCTTGTGAAATGTTAATGTTGGTGACAGCAAAGAGCAGTTAGCGAAGTTGGGAAGCAGGGTGACTGTTATTAAAGATAACGGTGGGCCGCAGACGGGCCGTGGGCTTAGTGGTAAAGGATGTAGGATTTTGGTATCATCCATCTTGGGTTTGAGTTCAGGTTCCTCTGTCTACTGCCTATATGTCCTTGGGAAATTTTCTTAACCTTTTAATAACTCAATTTCTGAATCTGTGAAGTGGGGATATTAATACATCTCACGTGATTCTTGTGATAAGTAAGATCATGTATGTAAAGCTTTCAGCACAGAGTTAGGCATGTTGGAAGTGCTCAAAAGATCTTAGCAATAATAAAAGTATTTAACTTAAGTCCCTGATAGGCAAAAATAATAAGTTTTCTCTGCATAAGAAACATGTGACGTGCACCCTCAGCACTGTGATCTATGCTGCTTTGATGCTGGTCAATGATGTTTTTCCTGGGGTTTTGCTGGCAGTGACCTTATCTTATGATTTAATGTCAACGGTGGTAGGTACATCAGTGATCTTGAAGCAATGTTACAGATCATGGCAGAACAGGTTTCATGAAAGTTAGAGATGAACATTGTACAGTCTCCATCTGGTCTAGTCCCAGAATGCTTAACTCAAATGTCTGCAAAAGCCAGGTAACTGGACTGGTCAGGAAGTGGAGGGTTGTGGAGAACAAGAGAGCACTTACCCCTCTCTGGAGGCAGCTGCCATTCAGAGGAACTGTAAGTACAGGTTTGTCATGTGGAAATGCAAGTCCAGTATTGCCAGATGTTATGATTTTCACAAGGGATGCCAGAAATACTGATTTTAATGAGAAATGTCTTGCTTTTAAGAATATTCTGCTGGCCACATATAGCCGTTCACCCGGGGCTGGGATTAGAGTGAGGCAAGTAAGGCATTCATCTTGGGTGTAAAATTTAAGGGAGCACCCACACATATAGTAATCAAGATAAATAATAACACATTATTTTCAAAATCAAAATTAAAGCAAAAAAATAATTTTGAAAAAAATATCAAGGTCCTAAATAAAGATGGGATCAGTATTATCATTTTTTTTTGCCTTTTGTCTTAGGCTCCAATACGATTCCACATAGCACTACCCTCAGCCTCCAACTTGCAACCTCTAGTCTGGGCTCGAACTCACTGCAGCCTTTCCACTGCCAGGCTGATCCAGCTTTGCCTTGGATTCATTCAGGGCACACCAAGGATAGTGAATAAAGCAAAACAGTTGAGTAAATTTTTCAATTAGTGTTGAGGTTATACTAAACTCCATCTTTGTAAAATACAACTTCACAATATCAATTAAGGTGGAATTAATTAAAAGCTGGAATTAATATATTTATAAATAAAAATGTGTGTTGCATTCCAATACACAGTTATCTAAAAAACATATGGCTAACAAAATGGTTTCTGCTGTAAAATAGGGGCATCTTACAGGCTTGTTGCAGAGACTAAAGTGGATGATACATCATGTTATCTCTTATTCTTGGTCTAGCAACAGACACTTGGTAATATGGCACTTGTTATTATCATTTAGCATATTTATTGCAAACCATCCTCTGCCAACAGCCTTGAAAATACACAGTTATAGGTAAATAAGTTAAGTATGTCTTTTATTTATGCTATTAATTTGTTTGGTTCATCTTTTCTTCAAAAACAGCACAAAATTCAGCTTCAGTTGGGGTGCGATTACCACAAATCCTGAATTTAATGGGACCCAAATTAGAGAAATTTTAACTATATATAGCAAGTTTCTCTTTTAAATTTTCCCTTTCGATTAAAAAGAAACAAAACATGTCATTAAAACAATAAATTGTGAAAATAAATGGCTCCAGACTTATTGTACATCCGAGAGGAGCGTGACTCCCGGCCAGTCAACAGTACAATCTAATACACCACCAGGGAGCCATGGGATAATCATTAATAGCAGTAGAATTCAACTATAGTAGCCAGCTTTTCTGGTGCTAACTTTTGCAATAATGTTCCTAATGTCTCTGTATAACATGGATGCTTACAAGGTGAGCACCAACATCGTGACTCAGTGGCTCTGGGTTCAAATCTTTTTCTCACCACCAATCTGCAGAATGACTGTGGGCAAGTTCAATTAACTTATCTGAGCCTTGGTTTCAACCACTGTAAATAATTTCCCAGAGGGCTTTCCACTGGAGCCCTGTCATGTGCCTTTAAGAAAAATGTGAAACTTGCATAGCTTTGCTATCCTCTGCAATACATCTTTATTTTATGTTCCTTTTCCTCCCAACTGTTCTTCTAAGAAGCAACCAGAATTTCTCTTTTAATCAGGAAGCCATTTTTTATCATCAACGAAAGCGTAAAAACTCTATCAGTTAGAACTGGATATTTATGGCAGGTTCATCTGATTGGAACTTAACTCTATTTCATTAACACAGAGAAATGTCACCCTTTAAACTAATGAAATGCATCAATAATAGAGCTATATTTTTAAAGGTATATCATCCAAATAGCCATATGCAAAATGCCCTTCAGAGTGCATGCAAGTTCCTCACCAGCACACTCTCTCTTCTCCCTTGAATGCATCCTTGACCCAGGCAAAAACTCCTGTTTACGGGAAAAGACAATGTTTCAATATGGAGAATAACAATGCCCATGACCTCCCCAGCTGATGACAATTTTCCTATATTAGCATCCCACCTTGTTCCATCTTAAGTATGTCATAAAACCTTTAATTAAAACACTCAATGCCAGTGATGACCATCTCGATATACCCTGGAGAAGAGCAAAGGATTTGTAAGAACACTGGAGCCAGCTAATCACGAGGCTGTCCAACACCACTAGCAGTTTTCTCCTGCTTTACCGTGTGACCAAGCCTGCGATTGGGAGCTGCCCAAGGTAAGGGTTTCGGAACCATCACACTAAGTCTGGTTAAGAAGACCCATCCCTTCTTCCTCTTGGCAGCATCTTCAAGAAGACATTGCAGAAGCAAACGGTAGAGTCTTCAAAAGAAACCACTGAACAGATCATGTCCCTGGAGCTGCCCTCTTAGCCTTAACATAGAGCCGGCTGGTTTCATGAAGAAGCGCCAAAGTATGAGTGCGGAGGCAGAGGACTCGGTGGGAGAAGCTGTTTCTTCACTTTGCTTCTCTTTTTCCTTTTCCTCTTTCTTTCCCTCCTTTCCTCTCTCTTTCTTCCCTGTTCCCTTTCTCCCTTGCTTCCTTACCTTCTTTTTCCACCCATCCCTTCATTTTTTTCAAAAAACATTTATTTAGGGTCCAGCATTGCCAAGTGCAGTACTAGGCTTTGGAAGTAGGGAAGTGAGTGCCCGCAGGGAGCCTCCAGTGTAGTGACAGGAGGTCTTCGTGTATGAAATAGCCACAACGATGGGGTGCTGTGTAAGAGAGGGACTTCGCTGGTTCAAAGGTGAAGGTGATCACCTTTGCCGACCTGGGTCAAGAAAAGAGGTGACGTTGAAGTGGCTTGTGAGGAAGCAGTTTTGAGCTCCCCAGGCTGACGTGGAGGGATGGAACACTTGAGGCAGAGGAGGTGATAGTACATAGTATCAGGGCATGGTGCGCGTGGGCCACTTTAAGTGGGTGGCATAGGGGAACCTGGACACGGGGACAGGAGAAGTTAAAGGTGGACAGATAAGCCAGAGACGATGCTGGGGCCAGATCAAGGAGCAGCATCCAAATAGATAGGTTCAGAGGCCTTACTGTGGGCCGGATAATACTGTCCTCGGTGTTGGGATACAGTCCACTCTCTCATGAAACTCATATTATTTGGTGAAAAGACAAACAATAAAGTAAATAAATACTCTACTTTGGGATACATGCTGTTAAGAAAATAAAACAGAAAATACAAAGCACTGGGGACATTCTCTTTTAGACAGAACAGGCAGGGAAGGCCTCTCTAAGGAGGTGACCTGCAAAAATGTGTACTTTTCAGACTTAGTGTTTTTGAGGGGACACCTAGACATCTATGCATTTTAAAAGCATCCCTAGATTCTGGCGTGCTGCTGGGGTGAGGCAGCCTTACCCGAGGCAGTGGGGCCGCTGGAGCATTTTGCACTGGGTGGGAGAAGGCTTGGCTAGCTGTGTGCCCTGGAGAGTTGGCACATAGTGGGGTGGGGACAGCTGTGTGGGGTGAGGCTTGGAGACCTCAGACCGGGGGCAGGGATGCCTGTTGGGAGACCACTTGCAGTCCTGAGTGCTGGCAGGTAGAATTATATCTGTGGGCTTCTACCTGAAGAGATACAAAAGACTTGGGCCAAACTAGCATCAAGGGAGCTCAAAAATTAGGAGCAAAAGATGTGGAGGTAAGGATCACAACCAGCTGTGGCCACTTGCTCTAAGACCAGCCAGCCAGCCACCTCCTTGGACAACTTTTACAGAAAACCTCACCCAGGAGGTAGAATCCATTTTAGCTTTGCACAAAGCTAAAATGCGCCAGTCCAGGCTTCAGCAGACTTTTTCTGTAAAAGACCAGATGGCAAATATTTTAGGTTTTGCAGGTCACACAGTCTCTGTTAAAACCATTCAGTGCTGCCGCAGTAGCTCAAAAGCAACTACAGACAATATGTCATTGAGTGGGCATGGCTGTGTTCCAATAAAACTTTATTTATAAGAACAGGCAGCTGGCTGGTTTGGCCCACGGGTGGTAGTATGCTAACCCCTCCTCTAATCTGGCCAGTGGATTCTTTGGATGGTGACCCTAGGTGCTAATGGAAGGAAGCCAATTTTTCTAGGTATGAATAAACATTATAAAAGCTTTAACTCTCTTATTCTTATTAAGCAGCAAGTTTAGACTCTTTATTTCTATCTCTGCAGGTCCTGGTTTTGTGCTTCGTTGGCTAGCAGAATTGTCATAGGCCTGGGTGAGCATACCCAGGACAACAATATGGCGGTTTGAGAGTACCCACATGGGGGATGGGAGGCCAGCCCTTGAAGCTCATCTACCTTCCTGTGTGGCTTTACCTCTCAGAGCTTCATTTTTCCTCTTTAACAAATGGAAAATATTGGACTAGATGACTTTCAAGGCTCTGCCTGGCACTAATATTCTAATTCTCTCTGCTCTGTATGTTACAAGTCTCGTGATATTTGATAATCAGAAGCCCAAAGAGAAAAAGAGACAACTCTCTATAACCTGTCCCTTGGTCTTAACCTTGGAGATACTGGAGGCTCTCTTAGACCTTCCTACCATCCTTCAGGTAGAGAGTCAGTATGTGCCAAACCAAAGTTAGATCGTATGGCCTGACTTCAGGTCCTAGAGATGTCAGGATGGCAAATGCTACTATTTGTGAAACAACTCAAGTGTGTTAAGGTGGAAGCAGGCAGAGTATGGGAAAAAGGGTCTCTGTAGTATGGCTATTGGCTGGAACCAGTCAGTGTCTTGCCTAATCAAGGCTCTCAGTCTATAGCTCTGCCCTTGTTTTCCTAAGCCCCATAAATTGGGCTTCCCTAGATGGGCACCAACAGACCTTCAGCAAGGCACCACACCAAACTCGCCTCTTGTCCCAGACCATGAGAAACTATCCCCAATGAGCCGTGAAGAAAATGTGATGAAATATTTGCTTTGAAAATACTAACTTGCTAAAAAACCATAACAATAAAAATCTTTGGCGCACCTATTTAGTGCTGGGAAATGCAAAGAGAATATGAAAGAGTCCAAGCAATATTAATAAAAATTTGGTTAGATGCTATTTTTACTTGACACGCAAAAATATTTTGATTGAAAATTTTAATAATATTAATTTCTAACAATAAAAACAACACATACCACTCCGGATAGTTTAGAAATTTCTATAGCAATAGCAGTTTTGTTTCATTTTTTTGGTTTTGATTTTTGTTTTTGCATTGACACATGCTGAGTTTTTTTATTGTGCAGATTTTTTTATTGTGGTAAAATAGACATAAAATTTTCTATTTGAACCATTTTTTTGTTTTGTTTTGTTTTTATTTTTTGAGACAGAGTCTGGCTCTGTTGCCTTGGCTAGAGTGCCGTGGCATCAGCCTAGCTCACAGCAACCTCAGACTCCTGGGCTCAAGCAATCCTTCTGCCTCAGCCTCCCGAGTAGCTGGGATTACAGACATGTGCCACCATGCCCGGCTAATTTTTTCTACATATATATTTTTACTTTTCCAACTAATTTTTTTCTATTTTTAGTAGAGACGGGGTCTTGCTCTTGCTCAGGCTGGTCTTGAACTCCTGACCTTGAGTGATCCACCCACCTTGGCCTCCCAGAGTGTTAGGATTACAGGCGTGAGCCACCATGCCCAGCCTATTTGAACCATTTTTAGGTGTGGTTCAGTGGCATTAGACAGATGTTTTTATCTCTGTTTTGTTTTATGCATTCTTTTGCCTGTGTTGCCTTTAGTCATTTTTATTTACTTTGAATAGATTTTCAAAGATATTCAGATGTTTGAATGTTATAAAGATACCTGTTATTTATTAAACTCCTAAACATGCCCCAGTTACTGTGGTCTTATTTCATTTATTTCTTATTTCTTATTATGTCTTATTTCATTTATTTCTTATAGTATTCTTGTGAGGAAGACACCATTTGTTTGTTCCATTTTATAGATGAGGAAACCGAGGGTCAGAAAGATTGTGCTGCTTGTTCAAAGTCTCCCCTGCTAGTAGGAGGAGATGCTGGGAGAAATTTTGTACACTGCAGAGCCTACACATTAAAACAACAATATCCACTGACTCAGTGGGTCTGTGTGCCGCAGATCAGCCCATTTTGCTGAAGACACAACCAATGCATATCCTAAATCTGTGCTGATGTCTCTCGATTCTGCTGCTGTAAAAATGCCTAAACAAATAGAACAAACAGAGCCTGAGTATATTTTACAATTTATTTTCTGTCTCCCCAAAGAGCCTGAATAAATGTCATAACCCAGTATACCCAGATGTGGTATCCTTGCTTAATCCAAAAGATGGAAACATGCATTTTCCATTTATACACAAAGGGAGATGTGAGTGTCCATCCATTATTGTGTGCTGTCATAGCTAGAACCCCGGATTTCTAATCATACTGCCCAAGTAAAATCCTGGCTCACACTCTTCCACCTTCTACTTTACCTCTCTGGGCCTCAGTTTTCTAATCTGTACAATGGAGGTCAGGGTACTACCTACCTCCTTGGATGGTTGTGATGATTAACTAAAGTGCCTGGTACATTGCTAAATTCTAAACAGTGACTAGCTATGAGTAGTCATGTATTCGGCCAATGTTTATTGAGTTTGCCCTGTAGGCCAGGCATAGGGACGACTTGCACAGATGATTAAAGCACAGTCCTAGCCTTTCACATTCTCAAAAGGGTGGACCTAGAGGAACAACCAATGCTGTTATGGAGGATATTATGATGGTGTCTATGAAGTGTCACAGAAGAACAAAGGAGAGGAGAGGGAGTGGGCCGGGGCAGGAGACAGAGAAGGCTTCCAGGAAGTGGTGGCTTGTTCTCGGCTAACACTGCATTTCCACGCTGTGAAAAACAAACCATGCTGAATATTTTTGTTCAAAAGCTATTTTTAATATAGATGTATTTAAAATGCATATGTTAAAAATACGTTTTATTCTCCTTAACTAAATTGTAAACAAACACCACTTTCCTCTAGAAAAAGAAAGTAAACAGTGCTTTCTGAAGATCAGGGGGCAAGGTTAAGCAGAATCCCCCCCTCTTGGTGCTGTTCCTGTGCTGCAGAAAACTCGCGATTATCTCTGGGTCCTGGAGAGTGGTGCGATATGAACTTCATCCGACATTCTGAGCTGGTTTCCTAAGTCGATATTCTCATTGAATGGGAGCCATTGATCAGCCAAGTGAAGCTGCTAAAAATGGATCCCAGCCTGGGAAAAATTCATGGGGAAGCTGTGGATGTGCCCGTCCTGTCCTGGCAAGGCTGGGTTCTTTGTGATTCAACTGGGGGAGAGCTGAGGGCTGCTCCCCCAGGCAAATGCCCCACCGTGATAACCCGGCTCCAGGTTCCAGATAGCCCAGCACCCATACGGGGCAGAGAAGAGGATGGGAGGAGAGGAAGAAACAGGCTCCCCAGTGAGGACTGGGCTGAGATCCGGTCTGCAGGGCTCACCTCACCCCCCTGCTAATCCCAGCCTCTCCAGAAGCCTGACTGTAATGAGGGGCTGGTGGTGGCCTTGCCCGTCGCTGCCCTCCTTCCTTGCTTAGTGGCTCATCACACTGTGATGGAGATGAACAATGGGGGGAGGGGCTCGCAGGCCAGAGGGTTAGACAAAGAATGAAACAGTGCCTTGGCCAGATGCACGCCAATTATGTCTGAAGAAACGAATCCACGGTGCAAGCTAAAGAGCCTTCCTTCCCTCACCCCATCCCGCCCCACCCTGTTTTATTTATTTTTGTCTTGCTCTGGAAAGTTGGACATATTCCCTGTACTGTCCTGGTACCCAGATGGCCTGTTTGAGTAAGCAGTGGGGAGGAAGGTCAATAATACATCAGCATGCAGAGTCTCCGCTAAGGTCAGCCCTGCATAAAATATGCCATGGCAACCTGGGGGCAAGTTTGAAATGGTGCGCCACAACGGAAGGGGGGTGCGGTGGGAGGTGCAGATGCCGCCTTCTCACAACTGCTGCAAAACTGACTTCTGGTCCCCTGAAAGTATATTTTACTGGGTTTGTGTAGTGGGGATTTAGGAAAAGGAGTTTGCAACAAACAAAATGACGTGCAACGAACAGGAGTGCTTGGGATCCAAGTGAGGGTCTTTAAGATGGTCTGTCTTCACACATCAATGCCTGTCATGTTGGGAGCTTTTTCAAAAATAATGAGATCCATTTGCCCCAAACAGGAATACAATGGCTACTGTAGTGTCTCATATTCGAACCTACTGGATTTCTTTTTTTTTTTTTTGTCCCTAGATATGTTTGAATGGAATTTGAGTGCTGAACTAGGCAGTACCTAGGAATTTTTAGCTGTTTCAAGATTCATATTCTTGAAAGGTATTTCTCAATTCTATTTTGCTTAAGACTATTTAACTAATAAAGATAAACACAGATAAAGGTGCATAGATTCACAGGGGATTTTATAAAGGTTCTGCTCCTCTCTTCCTTTTTTTAAGATTTGGGGAAAACTCAACAGCACTGTTTTAACACAAAAAATAGAAGAAAAGCCTGTCTCAATTTGGAAATTTATTCAAATCGGAGGCAAATACTGACACAGGAATTCTCGAAGATTGATCCAGTTTGAAGCGTGTTGTGCATGGGTTTACTGTTCAACTTGCAAGTAATTTGTAAAGCCAGAGTCAGTCTTGACTATGAAACATTGTATCACTGTGATTGGAATCAATAGTTCTTGCACTGTCATTTGTCACATATTTACAAGCTTGAAAAATAGTTCATTTTGTCCTCATCCCATAACTCAAAAGATTGAATCAGAGCCCTGGAGGGATCTGCCAACAGGACGCATTCATTACTGATCACCCGCCTTGGTGAGGCTATAATCACAACCACACCAAAAACAGAATATAAATAAAAATTAAAGCACTGGTCATTTTGTACACCCTTAAATATTTTCAGTTTCAAATATTTAAAAGTCTGCTGGGAGACTTCAATCACCTTGGTGAGCAACCTCAGTGAGTACAAAGAGAAAATTCGTTGAGGCTGATTTTTGCATCACACTCTCAAAACATTCAGAGGTATCGTTTTTTTCTTAATGAAGAAAAATCAAAATCTATAGTTAATTGTCCAAAAACTTCATAAAGTACACTTCATCCAGTCACCTCACATATAGTTCATAAATGGCCTTCTATTCCCATGAAAGATTTGTAGAACACATTTAAAGATAATGCTTTCAATTTTAAGATAAAAGATTTATGAATGATAGAACTTGTGTCTATGAAATCACTAATCCCAACTCTCTAATATTTCAGATGGAAAGCTCCATAAAATGAAAAGACTGCCCATAAAGTTGGACTGCACCTGCTGTCAGAGACAATCAGTAATGGAATTGCAAAGTGAATATTGAAAAGGATGTGAGACGTGCATTTTGGGTTATAGGAACGTGTTTTAAGTCCCCTTTACTTCACTTTTGGATTGATAAAGTATTAATGGTTAAAGGGCTGGAGGGGCAATTCAATTTCTTTAAACAAGTCCCCAGATATTAACAGATGAACACATTGTTCATCAACTTTAGCTACTAAAATAACCTCAAATCCTAGGTTGCTAGCTAGTTTTTTTTTTTTTTTCAGGTGTTTTCCTGACTAAATTCAACCTATGGAAGATCAATCCATTTCTCAAGGGCTAGCCTGAGCCAATCTAAAAACTCTGAGTTGAGTGCTTCTGTTAAGATGTGGCCTGAAATTCCTTTTGGTAGAAGAAGGTTGAAACTAATGTCATGCAACAGTCATTGCCTCCTTAAAATCCCTTTAATTTGTAACTTTATATTTAGGGTCTATGACTTTAGAACCTAATAAAAAATGTTTTTACCATATTTTTTGTGAGGTGACCCCATTTCCTCCATCAGCATCCTCACTGAGAATGGCTAAACTCCTATTAGAAGTCATGCTGAATTTGAGGATTTAATCTATTTTTGTGCACTGGAGAAGAAGTGAGAAGGCAAACCTCACAAAGATGGAGACCTGAACTTGAACCTATGGGCATTAGACAGAGAATTCTTGGTGTCTGCCTATCCAGGCCTGTCGTTTTGGAAAGAGTGAGTGGTAACCCAGGAGACTTGAATCCTCTGCAGCCCATTGGATTAGGGATAATCACTAACCCAGAGGTGCCCCATCCATTCATAAACTAGTCAGTGATCTAGCATTGTGTGTCCTGGCTTGAAAAGATGAGTTGGGTAAATCAGATTTCCTCTCAGAATTTGAACTGAGATCTAGGATGAGAAGGTGTCAAGTGTGGGGGGCATGGGAAAGGTAAAACCTTTTATAGGGATATGGCTGGAACAACCATTACTGGCCATGTGCTAGATGAGACAGCTTATCATCAGAAAAAAAGTACAGCAACCAGGTAAGGGATGCTATGAGAGAGAGAGAGAGAGAGAGAGAGAGAGAGAGAGAGAGAGAGGGAGGAAGAGAGAGAGAGAGAGAGAGAGAGAGAGAGGGAGAGAAGAGGTATTCTTGGGAGCAGCCCTAACTCTGGCCCTTGCAGAAGCACAGTTGTGCAGTTTTGCTAGATCCCCATGAAACCTCTCTGAAAATGCATGTCTCTTCCTTTGTTTGAAACTTGTTTGAATGAACTTCTGTTTCATGGACTCAAAAAACAGAATAAGATGTATTTCATGTTGCGTACGAGTCAGAGCTCACCTCTCAAATTTGGGGATACTGAGCCATTTGTTTCACGTGTTACTGACGTGCTTCTTTGAGGATAAGTGCATACTGGAGTGTAGTTTTGGTGCATGTGTTTGTGCCTCTTATACTCTAATAGGAGAGACAAAATATTCAGGCACAAACAATAGAAAAATGCCTGGCAAAATGAGTAATATGTGTTGAAATAGGCTACGAATTATACTAATAACCTAAAAAACTAATTGGAAGCACCAAATATCCTACCGATAGAAGTACGTGACATATTCTGGGGACATGAGTATGACACAGCTCAAAGGAAGAGGCATTTGGGGTGGATTCTAGGAAGAGAAACCTTTGTTCTTTTGGGCAAAAATCACAGAGTGGAGCCAACAAAATCTGGGTTTGAATTTTAACTCTGCCATGTACTGGCTGTGTGACCTTGAATAAGTTGCTTGATGTCTCTGAGTCTTAACTGTATTTGTAAAATTGCATTGATTATAATTTTGCTTACAGAGTAATGAGGATTAAATAAAACGATGTGTGCAAAAAAGGGCATTGAATGAATAATGGTTTTTGTTTTTCTCTGAGACTTAAGGAGAGGCCTTAGTGTCTTCATGGCATCTTATTTCCCTATCAAAAATCTATCAAGAAGCTGATCACATGTGCTATGTAAATAGTGCTTTTTTTTTTTTTTAATACAAGGAAACTCAAGAAATTTAGTAAGAATTCTCTCTGGCTCATTTCTGAAAGCTAGTTTGGTGGCAAATGTTAATGCATCCATTTTACTGATGAGGAAGCAGTTTCTCGAGATAAATGAAACCCCAAACCAGACAGCGATGGCATGCTTGAAAATGAAACTATAGAAAATTTGGGAGAAATATGCCGGACTTTCTCGAGTTTATTGGGAGGACCTGTGATTGCCGCAAACCAGAACCACTGATAGACTGTTCAATGGTGTGACTGTGGGACCTGAGAAAGTATTTGTTGCTCTTGTTTTGGGCAGTAAGTTCAAATGTTTAAGCAGCAAACTTCCTACGAGGATATCCACAAACGGTCTTTATTATGCGATTTCAAAACTCTGTGCTTATCTACTTTAAAAAGGCATTAGGCTGTGATCATTAATAATACTTTAAGCTTATCACGACCATTTCTGATATTAATCTATATGTGTGCTAATTCCTCATCTACCCTCTTAGCACTTGAATCCCTTGTTAAGTCCTCACCCACTTCGTTTGCGAAGACAGGTGGAAGATAATGGCTGAATGCATATTCCTTTGTCCTCTCTCTCCTAAATTTCGTTGTCATGCTTAAAGATGCCAATTGCCCTTGACATTTGTCTCTGTGCACATGAGAACATTTTTATTAATGGCTGAAATAATATATATGAGGAAACGCTCATTATTTACTGTTCCTTCTGCCTTTCTATCTTGCTGCATCCTCTTTCTATAATCTGACTAATTTGTCCTGGGACAAAAAGTCATAGTGCATTAGTAAGAGCAGAATTCAAAGAAATACATACTAAAGAAGGACATAAAGGAGGGCCCTCAGCAAGAACGCAGTTATTATTGCCATATGGGTTTGGATTTGTGGCAGTTACGTGGAAAACCTTAAGAATATTTCCCTAAAATCAGAAGACAATGTGACGTTGTAAAGCATCAGCATATAATGAATGTGGTCAGCTGAGCATGGAGATAATCCACCTACAGAATAACCGAAAAATAACTGGAGGACAAAGAATCAAGTTTAGTCCAAGGGACATATGTTAATCTCAAGACGGCCAGATTAGAATGTGATTGAATAAAGAAAGGCGGAATGAGATCTGCTGAATGTTACTGGGTCTGAAGAAAAGAACGTGTGGGTCAAAGAAAGATAGATGATCTGCATGCAGATGAGAGAGAAGAACCCAGAGCTGGAGGTTGTGTAGCATCTTTCAGCATGGCACCCTGGCCAAAGAGTGCTTTGAGTGGAATCCCTTTGTAAATTCATTCAGCAAAAGTTATTGAACTTTTACTCTGGACCATGCACTGTGCTAGGTCCAGGGCAAGTATGGAAGAAGAGGGATGAGCTCCCTGTTTAGTCTAGTTCCTTGGTTTATATAAGCAAAACCTTTTTCTCCTGCTCGCCTGACATTATCTAACATACCACTCAGTTTATATTAATATATTCTTTCTGTTCTCCCCTGCAACAAATTGCCAGTGCCATGAAGGTAGAGATTTTTATCCAGTGTTACCAGTTTCTTGCTACATCTCAAGTGTCTAGAACAGTATCTGGGACACGGTGGGTGCTCAGTAAATTTGGTGAATAAAAGAACCAGAAGTAAACATACAAGTAAGGAACTAAACCTACATAATAAAGAAAGCTACAAAGAAGAGAAAGAAAACACCCAGAGTAGTCTTTCTCTTTACATGTATAAGCCACTTGTGACTATTCTCATTTTAGTGTATATCTTTCCATCCACAAAAATTTATAAATGTACTATCCAATGCCTTCTATTTCAGAAGCAGCTTTTTCTTTTTACTTAACAATATATTGCATATCTATTCCAAAATATAGCTTTATTATGGTTTCATAGTATTCTATTGTTGGCTTATGCCATAAATTATTTAAGCAATTCCTATTGATAAACTTTTATGTTGTTTGCATTGTTTTCTATTATAGACAGTGCTATGTGGAGCCTCTGTATACAAGTATCTTAACACACTTATTTGATTTTATCCTTACAATTAATCCCTAAAGATAAATTCACTATGTTAAAGAGTATGTACATTTATATTTTGATATATAATTTTTTTCTTTTTTTTTTATTTCAGCCTATTATGGAGGTACAGATGTTTAGGTTACGTATGTTGTCCTTGCCCCCCCTCCCTCCTAAGTCCGAGTTTCAATATGTCCATTCTTTGGGTGGTGTGCATTGTACTCTTTGTGTATGCATATACTCGTCCCTTCCTCCCCTCCTCCCACCTCCCCTCTGCCCAACATCCAATAGATGTTATTCTTATATGTGCACTTATGTGTTGACCAGTTAATACTAATTTGATGGTGAGTACATGTGGGGCATAATTTTAAATAACCTCCAAGAATATACAATTTGTACTCCTAACACGAGAGAAAGAAAAATATCCATTTCCCTCCATACCTACCACCTCTTAGTATTATCATTCTTTTTTATGTTTGTTATGTTTGCCAAAATAATCAGGAAAATTTGCCTTCATCATTGTCTTGATATATATTTCTTTGATGTCTATGAAGGTTAAACATCACTGTATATATTATAATACCTGTCAGCCATTTGCACTTTGTGTGTGTGTGTGTGTGTGTGTGTGCGTGCATTGCTTGTTCTTGTCTTTTGCTCATTTTTCTACTGTAGGAGAACAATCTTTTGAAACATTTATTATGAAATCTACAGTTTTTGCACATTGGCCATATTGAAAAATTCAATATAGAAGACCTAAAAATGTAAGGTATTTATTTGCAGAAGAAATGAAAAGTACACATTTACGCAGTAAAGCAGCATGACATTAGTCATTTGATAGTAGCAGTATATTTCCTGAGAATGATTGCATTCTGACTTCAGATATCTACTTCAGTTCAGCCTTTTATGTTTGGCACAATATCCACTATTGTAAGCCTCGATGGCAAGGTCGTAGTGACACTGAAATAGCAGGGAGAGGACACCAGTGCTGTCTGGAGTGAGATTAAAGAGTAGTTCATGTAAATGGCAGCAGCTGGGATCCCATTTCTTCAGACTGCACTCAAGACACTGAGCATCATAGTGCCCTAGCATTCCGGACACACTTGGGAGTTTGTGTGTTGCCAGATTTGCCTATCGACTGCCAGGGCAGAAACGCCCAATTTCTCTCAAACTGAGCTTTTTTTGCCAATTCGGGAGCAGTGGCAGGGAAAAGCATTTATGCTAGTCCCATGTGGCTCTGTGTCTGTTATAGATTGTTCGGATCTCTCGGTCCCACCGGAAAACCTATAAGCCTGATGCTAAGTTGTCTCCTGTGTGTCATTTTGGCTCATATGGCTTTGCTCAGCGGGTCATCCTTCCTTTTCTGTCCTTAGAGAAACATATGAAAAGGCCTCTTGAAGGACAAACACAACCCCTAAATATCAAAATCCTGCCATAAAGACGCCTGTCCTATATCCATGCATCTCCTCTCCAACTAGAGTGAAGAGCCGGGCAGTAAACCATGCCTGCAAACTCACAAGTTTCTATTTTGTCAAAACCATAAGGGAAGAAAACTTTGGAGTTGAAATCATCCCCTTTTTTTCTCCTACGACTGTGTTTCTTCCCTTCCATGTGTGTCTCATGCATCTTAGGCCCGAAGTCCTGTCACTAAGTGGGCACTTGCCTCTCATCTGTGCCACTAACCTCCCCTGGGATGTGAGCCAAAGAGTCACATCCCACACAATTCCATCCCAGAATTTAAAACACAGAAGAATGTTTGGTTGTCCATTTTTTCATATATCATTAAAAGTTCAAACATTCTGGGTGAACATTATAAATGTGACCAATTTTTTTCAAAATAATAGATATAGATTATACACAAAATATATGTAAGAGATCTCTACACTGGAATAAAAAGTAGACATGTATGTGCTTATTTATTGTTAAAGAATTTAAAAATTCTTCTATATATTTAAGGTTCGTCCTCCCCAATTTGACTCTGTTCCCTGAGACAGAAAAGCTTTTCAGGGTTTCACTTGTCATCATTTCAAGCCCATACAGGCATCTGTTCCAAAGTTATTATTAAAATCGCTGAAGATGTCCTCTAGCATCCTCTCGCAGATTCAAAGAATCACTTCCCGTTCTGTAGACTCTTGTTCCTTATTTGGAAGCACTCGATAGTAAAGCAGGAAGCAGCAAACACGGGCCCCTCTGAAATGACTGAGCGGTGTTCCATCTGGTGGCAGCAAAATAAATAAATAAAATTGTGCTGGCGACGAAACGTCATTTACATGGACACTCAGGAAGCAGAGAAAGGCCATCCACCCTGGGACTTTATAACAAGGCACATATTAACGTTTCTTCTGTCTCAAATGAAGGGTTAACTCCACTTAACAAGCAGCCACACAATAGGGCGGTAGGTCTGAAGAGCTCCATTCGTGGTTCCAGTACGAAGGTCGGATGCCTTCAAGGTGGCTGAGGCAGTGGGGCGAAGCCCAGAAGATTCCTCCTGAGACTGACAGCCAGTGTCTCTGTGCCTCTTTGCACATGTGTCTCCTCCACCTTAGGCCAGAAGTCCTGTCACCAAATTTGTGCTTGCTTCTCAGCTGTACAGCTGACATTCCCTGAGATGTGGCAGTAGAGGTTACTCTCACCTTCTGGAAATGGCACTCATACTTGCCTCCAAAATGCACATTTCCAGTCATGACGAGATGTGTCTGCAGATCTTCCAAATAGAAACTCACTTAAACACACTGAAAGTTTTAAAATACTGCTGACAGCAGATGACTAATAGCATTTTTTTTTTTGATGCTCTCTTCTCATCTCTGCCACTGGGTGTGAACTCACTCTCTCCCCTCCCAAAATGTCCTCTTGCTTTCTCTTTGACGTTTCTGGCCCAGTTTAAGTCCTCCTTCCTTCAGAGAGCCCTTCTTGAAAGAGTATTGGATTTAGAGCCAGAGGGAGGGCATTTCTTCTGCCAGGTACTAGCTCTGGGGCCGTAGGCAAATAACCCAAAGTCCTTGAACCTGTACAACAAGGGCAAAAACAATACCTGTTCTCAGGGTTGTTGTACAGATTGTAAGGTAATATTGAATGGTAATCGTTACAGATGAATAATGAGTACATGAAGATCCTTGTACTGGTCTCTCTGCTTCTGTGTATGTTTGAGAATTTCTACAATAAAAATCTTTTCATGAAAGGTATTGTATGTAAAGCACCTAGCACACAGTAACGATTCCTATTTCCCCTCGCCTCCCCAGTGTTTGAATCTTCACTCTCTTCCTCTTCCTCAGAGCTTTCATTGTACTCATTTCTGCCCAACAGCAACCTGCGTATCTCAGGTAGCGAATACTTCAAGGACAGCTGGGAACCCAGGACCCCGGCCTCCATCCTCAGCTGCTCTGTGCCCCTCGGTGCAGATGTCAAGGAAGATCTAGCAAGGTGGATGCCATCAGGCAAAGGAGGCCTTGTCATGCCCTGCAGCTCTGCACCCAGACCCCAGTGCAGGCACCCCGTGAGCCCAGCCCCACTAGGGCATCTGTAGGACTCCTTTCTCCCAAGTGAGGGACCTTATTCTTTTCTTTGGGCACATATCCTAATTTTGCATTTTTAGATATATTTCACTCTCATAAGGACAAAAAAAAAAAAAAAAAATCAAAGGGAAAGCGCTAACTTTTCCCCAGGGCCTAAAGCAGAGCTGGTCTTAGCTGCTCACTCCAGGCTGCTGGAGAGATGGCCCCTGAGCCTTCCCAAGGGAAGGTGCCTTGCTCTTCTTAGGAACCAGGGCACTCAAGGAACAAGCTCGAAAATGGCAGAGCGTGGCAGCAAGCCAAAAGGAGCAAAAGAGGGAACTCTTCAAGAGACTTATCTCTTCCTTCCTCACTCCTCTTCACTGTGGCCCAGGGAATGTTCTCTTTCTTGACACCCTGTTCCTGGGAAGAGGCAGAATGTAAGACGGGGGTGGGGGCAGAAGGAGCCTTGAATTTTTCCCAGAAGAAACCAAAGCTTAGGATAAAACCACTCATGTGCTTTCTGTCAGAAACCAGGGAGAAAACGTACTGGGTAGATTAAAGAGCAGTGCGGTAGGAAACGTGGTATTGTAGTAAGGAGTGTGACTCCATGTTGTGATGTTTGACGGCTAAGCACGTTTAAGCTTCACCCCTCTCTCTGCCCCTCTGCCCCACCCCTGTGCGAGCTGATGAGAAAGCAGGTGCCCTCTCCTCCAGCAACAGTGCCAGATTCAAACCACAGAAGCCCTGCCCTCCTGCGGGAATCCTCACCCTGCCCCACCCCTAACCTCATGACAGCCCCAGGCGGGTCTCCCCTCCCTGCTCTCTCTAGCATTTTCGGGTCAGTTTGGAAGGCCTTTCCTGCTCTTCCAAGAGAAAACTGGACTATGTAAGTAATAATTTTATTCTCTCTTGGTGTGTGTGTAGCATCATGTATCTCAACATCTGAACCAAATTTTAAGTGAAGCTTCCGTTTCTAAAGAGTGGCTTCCATAGGAACAAAAGGGAGGAATGGATAATGTTGGCATTAGTGATTTCTGAGCAATGAGATTATGAGAGACTCATTTTTCTTTTTACTTATCGGTTTAGTCTAATGCAGATGTCAGCAAACTTTTTCTGTAAAGGACAATATAGTAAATATTTTAGGCTTTCTGGGCCATATGGTTATAACTATTCAGTTCTATTCAACACTCAGCTTGTAGTGTGAAAGCAGCCACAGACAACACATAAATAAATGGGCTTATTTCAATAACATTTTGTTTACAAAAATAGGCAAAGGATCAGATTTGGTCTGAAGGTAATAGTTTTCCACCTGTGGCTCTAATGTTTATATACTTACAGTATACTACTTGCATGATTAAGAAATATAAACATTTATAAAAGTAAAAAAATTGGGACACATTGTAATCTTAGTTAAGACTTAATGGTTGGCTCTTTGGGGGATGATAAAAGGAGATGAGTAGAGCTAGAGCTGTTCTTCTCCTTAGCTCCGGTTTCTGACCCATGGCTGGCTTACTTCTAGAGGGAAGTGGGTAGAGTCCTACATTTCCCTGCCCTTCCACCATGAGATGCTGCTACCCTGGCTCTTCAATCCTGTTGAAACTAATAAGTGCTGCAGTATCATAATTTATAATCCAGAATAAGAATATACATCCTAAAAGAAATCAATTGATCCCACCTCTCTAGTAGGTATATAATAACTCAGAGTATCTTGGAGAAAGCTTCTGATAAATTCAATATGGTATCATTGATTTGCCATGACTTGGTTTTCCTTTTCTCTGGATTTAGGCTTTTCTGATTTGTTTCTGCTGACAGGGCTGGGACCTTTCAGGACAATGAGATGGGGCTGAACAGCTCCAGAGAAGTCTATGCTTTGCCCAGCCACTCTGGGGAATTCCCACCATTATTCATATTTCACCAGGGGAAAATGCCGATCAGCCTTCCAAAATGCTGCTTTGGCCCTGGCCACATTCACAGGCCTCAGTCATCTCTTCTGAAGTGTATTTCTCTAATCAGCAGGTTTCCTATGAAGAAAACATCAAGTGTGGCAGAAATTGTCTTCCTATAGGGAGTACAGTGGTAGAGCAGGTGCTTGAATGTGGGAATGTCAGGGCTCAGAGTGAAGGCAATTATTCTCCCCCATGTAGCTCAGCAGGGAACAGAAATTAGCAAGGAAAAGGCGGGCAGCTGCTCTTCCCCGGGTGTCACGGCAGCTGCGATGAGAGGGCACTAAACACACCTGGGCACACGCAGCCTGTGCTGGCCCCAGCAGGCTTCGTGGACCAGTGCCCAGGATTCTGAGATGTGCTGCAGAGACCTGTGCCAGGAAGGAGCTGGAAAAAGACTGGTCACTTCTGGACTCTGTGCAGGAGTTGTAGGTGAAACTAGAAAGGAGATGCTTAGGCATCTTCCCCAGTAGGGACATTTTCCACAATTAATGCAGAAGCATTATATCCCCTCCCCTCTAGATCCTCATCCAGCCAGGCTCAATTTTTATCCAAATCAAGCGACAAAAAAAGTTGCGCTCTCTTCTACTTCCTATTATATAAACCAAAAGATAGGTCCCCCAAACTGTTATCTAGTGGGAATGGAGGCATTTCAGTAGGATGGCCTCCCACCAGCTTTCTCCCAGTGAGGGCAGACAATCAGTTCAGCCTCCTTGGAAGCACACACTGTCAATCCCAGCAGGAGCCTGGTGGTCAGGTAGGTTCAAGTTGCTCTTAGAGCTTCCTGTGTGAGGACACCTGGTCCTCCTCTGCCCTTTGCACTGCGCAGCATGCGAAGGGTTAAAAGATTCTCACAGGGGCCTGAGAGAAGGGGAACTGTATTGGCCCAGCGGAAATGCGGATTCCCCATGTGGGCACCTGTCAATTCTTTGAGGCTAGGCAATCCTATGCTGGATGTTAAGTTTCCAGAACTCTTTTGTTTCAAAGTCAAAAATGAGAACTCCATTGGTTCCTGCAAGGATTCAGTTCCTAAGTACATTAGTGACTGCATTAGCTCAGTGTTGTGACACACAAACCTCCAAGTGTCAGTGGCAAAGTACAGTATGAATTTTTTCTCATACGTGTGAAAGTCCAGTGCAGATGTTCCTGGCTGGTGGGTGACTTTCCTCCACATGGTCATTCAGGGATCCAGGCTCCTGATGCTTTGTGGTTTCTGCCTCATCTGGGGCCTCAGAGTCTTCTCCAGTCACTGACAGACAGTGAACAAAATAAGGAGAAGGGACATCCACTTATTATCCACTCACACCTGGAAGGGACAGATCACTTCTGCTAGTGCTCCATTCATGAAAATTAGTTTGTATGGCCACACCTAGATTCCAGTGACTGTGACATGTAGTCCCTGCTAGGAAGCCACTTCCCAGCAACAAACTGCCACTATGAGCAAGGAGCACAGAGTGGGAGGGTCAGCAGGCTGTCAGCGCACTCACAGCCCCTCAGTCCCTCAGGGAGCCGTTGGGGCTGATGCTGCCACTCACATCCGGGATGACTGGCCTAGCGATGCTGCTTCCTTTTGTCCTGCCTCTTCCTCTATCCTCAGAGGTCCCTCAGGTAGCATTTCTGCACCTGCTTCATTCTAAGCTAAAGGCAGATGAAGAGTTGGGGTAGGGGAAACTCTTAGCAGGAAGTCCGGCCTGTTTCAGAAGAAGCCGATAATGCCTATAGTAGTGCCAAGTTTGCTTGGGAGCCGCGAAGGGGAGACCATAGAGTTGATTGCCCCCAAAGAGGTGCTGCTGCAAACCTGGGGGGTGTGACTGACCCTGGGGAGGCAGTCCAAGACGGTCTGTGAACAGAACTCTCCTCAAAGTCATTGCTCTGGGCTGAGACTACCAGAGGTTCAGCTCCTTCCCACCAGGCATGGATAATACGGTAAACATTTAAGAAAGAACACCCCGTCACAATCTCATTCCAGATTTGAATGCGGCTGAAAGTATTTTACAAAGCCCGGGCTGGCCCTGAAACTACCACTTCCTTCTGATCTACTTTAACACATCCCTTTTAATAAGTTTATCTTTTAGGCTTTTTCTTTCCAAGTTCCGACCCAGGGAGTCTACATTTCTAGAGCATCTTAAAATTGTTTCCAAGTCTTTTTGGATTTGTTCTCTCCTTTTTCCTCAGAAAATTCCTGTGGGGTAGAAAGTACACAAAGCGTGTTCAACGGGGTATCTGATACCATGTAGCCAACTCAGAATAGCACTAGGACCCAGATGTCCTAATGTCCCAAATGTTCCCAAATGCCCCTATGTCTTGACTCTCAGGACCTAAATTTAACTTGACCGAGCTACTTCTATCATCTCTTTCTCAATCCATCTCACCCAGAAAATTCCTGTTTGAAGGACCTCGTGACACCGAGCAATGGACCGTTGAGATATCATAAGAAATATATACTTGATCTTTATCATCATTTCCTAATGCAGAACTTCCAAAATCCTTGAAATTTCTTGAGTGCTAAGAGTGATGGGAGCATCTTTTGCTATTCATAACAAGCCCCTTTCTTCTTTTAAACCTGCCACTTTGCCTAAAACACAACTGGTAAATACTATACACCACCTCCATGTGCCATAAGTAAATTTGTTCAACAACATTTACATGACACATGTATGTCTCTTTGCATGGAACCGATCTAGCTGTGAAATTCTGTGATTTTGATAAAAATAAAAATATAATTTCTTTCTTTAAAAAAAAAAAACAACAAGCTCCTTTTAACCATAAAATTACCTTTATGCTCATAAGGTGAGTCTTGGTGGACACTTGGAATCAGCTTCATGATGGGGGCTGGTTGCCAGAGGAACCAACCATGTGATTAGAGGGTTGGGACTTTCAGCTCCATCCCCTGACTTCCTAAGGAGGGGTGAGAGGCTGGAGATTGAGTCTGATCACCAATGGCCAAGTATTTAATCAATTAAAGCTCCGTAAAACCCCCTAAAGATACTGTTTGGAGAACTTCTGGATTGGTGAGCATATGGAGGTGGGAGGGTGGTGCACCCAGAGAGGGCACGGAAGCTCTGGGCTCCATCCCCCACACCTAACCCTACACTTCTCTTCCATTTCACTGTTCCTGAGTTGCATCCTTCACGACAAATCAGCAATCATCATTAAAATGCCTTCCTCAGTTCTGTGAGCCGTTCTAGCAAATTATAGAACTTGAGGAGGGGGTTGTGGGAACCCTCCCCAACTTTATAGCAGTTCAGTCAGACTTGCGATTGGCATCTGAAGTGGGATAGTCTTAGTCTTGTAGGACTGGGTCCTTAACATGTGGGGTCTGTGCTAACTATGGGTACTTAGTGTCAGAACTGAATTGAGTTGAATGACAGACAGCTGGTGTCTGTAAAGTTGGAGAATTGGTTGGAGAGTTGGTTGATGTGAGGAAGGAAAAAACCATAAGGGAAAAAACAACCATCCACCAGCCTTCTATCCCCTTTGCTCTCTATATACCCTTCAACAGCAATGGATCAGGAAAGTTTTCTTCAAACCATTGTGATTAGAAATGCTCACAGCTTACCTGGGTAAACCTTCCTCAGTGTAAAAAAAGAAGGATCGTCACAAATCATCACACCCAGTCCTCGGCTCCAAATCCTAGCAAGTCAAGACACCTCAGCACCTCATTACAGGTGATGGATGGGGCCAGTGAGCACCTGCTGCAGATGGCCATGTCCATTAGAGGAAAAGAATCACCGCTCCTTAAAAGTCACATGTGTCCAAAAGGTGAAGTTCACCCTCATGCTCTCCTTAGGGAAAGAGGGAGATTTCCACTCCAAATGTGCTGCCCACAAGGGCCTTTATTGTCCTGATTCTTGAAATCCAGACAGATAAGAGACAGCAGGACTGAATGTACAGAGTGTGGACTCTAAAGCCCATCATCCTGCATTCAAAGTCTGGTCTCACCACATACTAGCTGTGTGATCTGGGAGAAAGTATTCAGCTGTCTGTGCCCTAATTTCTTATCTGTAAAATGCAGATGATAACCTTTCTTATAGGGTAGTTATGAGGACTAAACGTGTGGACAGCATCAGACACTCTGACCTGTGTCTGCTACATAGTTAGAACTGCAGAAGCCTTTGCTATTTTGTAATGAGCATGATTTGCCAGGTCTGGCCTATCAACTAGTGGTGGGAAATCAGCCAGAGTGTCAGGAAACTCTTGGTAGGCCTTGCATACTTTCTGATACCCATGTCTTTCATTGGGCTCGCTTGAGCTTAGTTCGGTACAGGAGGAGAGGAGTAACAGGGAGTAGTTACCTCTGCACATGGTGAGTGGCTGCTTGCTGTACTCCTGACCCTTTGCTTCCTATATAATTTATTGTTCAAACCCAGGCTACATTTGAGAGTCCAATAGTGTTAAACAGAAGGGCACACCATGTTAAAAGTGATAAACCAGGAATGTGCTAAACAAACCAAGACATACACTTATGGTCACCCTAATTGCTGCTGATTTGATGATTGGCTATTTGACTTGCTGCAGCCCAAGGTAATAATTATGATATTTAATACAGCACTTCACAGTGTACCAGGTGCTTATAAATATTGTCGACTCCTTTTACCATCCTTATGAAATAGATTTTATTCTTTTCCCCATTTTATAGATGAGGTTATGAAGGTTTATTGATGTACTAAAATTATAAAAATAGTAAACAGCCACCATGTTATGTTTGCCCCTACTTCCCAGTGTCTGAACACCTTCAACAACGTTGGACAACCATTTGGCCAAACTGTCTGGTCCACGTGATTTTGAGATTCCCTTTGTTCATCAGGTCTCTGAACAAGGATAAGTCTACATTTTGTCCTCATAACAAGGCATAAAACTAAATTTAAAAGTTATTAAGATAGATGTGTGTGTTATTTATCTTTTTCCTAGGCCATAATATAGGGGAAAATGGTTTTTGGACGGAAAGAGTTTAAACTCTGGGCCTCCCAGTCATCAGCTGTGAGGTCTGGCTTAAGGTTCTTGCATTCTTTACACCACAGTTCTCATGCCTATACGTGCTTCTGGAATTGTGAGCATTTCCCCATCTGTAAAATGGGAATAATAACATTTGTCTGATTGTAAGGATTAAATGATACAGGGTAGGGAAAGAGTTTAGCAAACAGTAACTGCTAAAAATAGCTAGGATCATTATTATGATGATGATTTCGATTATTAAAATGTTACCTATAGATCCAGAAGAGTGAGACAGATGAACAAATGGATGAACAAATAATTAGGGCCTCAGCAACCCAGGAGGTCCTAAAAGAAAATGCTCTGTGTTTTCCTGTTTAAAAACGTAGAGTATACTGGCACAAATATGCAAAAATACATACTCAAAATTTTCATTACATTATTTATAAATGCATAAAGCAGGATATCTGTGACTTTGGCTAACTGACCATGGTGTGCCTCACACCGAATTAGATGGGCAATCTACTTCCTTTGTGCAAATAGGAATACTCTGGGTTTGGTGCCCAGAAGTCTGATTGAATCAGCACCATGGAGAGTTAAGGAGCCACCAAGCCCCAGACCTGAGCCAGAGGCAGACTCAGTGCCCCTGGAACGAAGTGGAGTTTGGGTCCCCTAGAGGAAGGAACTTGCTACACTGCCAGAAGTGTACACTGCAGACCTCCCTCCTAGACTTTTCCGTGGTAACAGTCAATGGGAAACTATGTCTCACTGCATGCAAGATGTAGGATGCTAATGGCCCACACTCTCCAAGAGTGAACATTCAGGTCACCACACCAGCCAAGGAACTCCTCTGGCCAAGACACTTGCAAAGAGTAAAGGAATATGAAACGAATAACAGAAGAAGGTAGTTATAAATGCCAAGTATAATCATGCAACAAGTTACAGAAATGAATATTGTAAGAGTTATGAGCCTTTCTTCCACATTTTGATCTAAATAATTTGCACATGTATTAGCCAACTTTTTCTTCCCTTTTTTCCTATTCTCCTGATATAAGATGTGTTAATAGCAGTTAGCTCAAAGCTCAGTATGTAAATTACAAGCCATCAAAGAGGGAGCATAACTCAAAAGAAAAAAAAGAAAACATCAGCCAAATGTGGGTAAAATGACTTCGTAATCTCTTTTGTGGAGGGGGTAGTGTTTTAATTGGATGGGAGACCTTACTTTGGTCTTTGTTTAGAAGTTATGTATGGTTCAAAGCAGTGCATACAAAAGCCACGTTGACAAGGGGTGGATTGTGCTGGCTTTGTACTTTGTCACCTTTGCTGAGCTGGAACTGTGTTTCCTAGAATTTCCTCTCCTGTATAACTGTGGATTACGGTTGGCCCCAGGAGACACTTATATAAGACTAGGGAAGTGGAATTAGGCAGCAGCCTTTTCATGTTCCGAAGGTGGCCACAGGGCGCTGTGACAGCACGTGCATCCTGTTGCCGATGTGCTGACTCACCTTGCTGGTGCAGGGCAGCACCCAGGCTCGGGGATCCTCCAGCTCCCACTGAGTCTTCTTCACCCGCCTGGGCCAGGCATGCATGCAGTCCCATGGATGCAGGTGTCAGCTTCTACTCGTCATCCACGTCATCAAGATAAGAGTCAACGAGAGACAGGATTCTAATGTCCCTTGGTCTCTCTTACTTTGTGTCCAGTCTTCTTTTGCAGCTGCTGTCACAGGTGACCCAGAGTGACTTCAGCCCAACACCAGGTTCAGCAACCTTGAAGGGACGTCTGAATTACTTCCCACAATTTTGAAAAGTCTGGTCTCTATTAATGATTCCTCATTGTGTACCACCAAGAGTGATTCTGCTTCTCTGATCAAACTCTGACTAACACTCCATGATTTTGCTTTTGCTTAAAATCACATTCAGTTAATAGCATGACGGGAGCTATGGAAGACACTTGAGACAATGCCCATTTCAATGAGTTTCAAACTTTGCTCAGGTTTCTCTGAGACCCTTCTGGGTTCATAGATGGGGCTGTAGGTCTCAGCAGGTGAGGCTCTTTCACTCTGTTCAACCAGAGGAACTTCGTGTTTACCTGTTTCACATTGGGTTTCTGTTTAGCTTTCTTTTGCTGTCAAAGAGGAACTTTGTCTAACCTGCTTATTTCCCAGTTAAGGAATGAATGTCAGGGACAAAGAGTTCCAAAGTTAACCAGCTACTGAGTGAGATGTGGGGAGATGTCAAGACTCCAGACTTCCATCCAAGAGTTCAGCCCACACATCTGTTGTGTTAAGAGGTTCTGCCAAGAGAACTCAGGTTCTTCAAGACCAGTGGGATGCAGGTAGATCAGCTTCACAGACAACCCTGAAGGGGCTTCCTAGGATGCTGCTGGTTCCTCCCAGACATGCAGGGGACTCTTAAAACCCTCATTCATACTTCCAGGTTTCTGTAGCAGGACCCGAATGAAGAAGACATAGAGAAACATTCAGCGGTTATTTATTTCTCTATTTAACCGAGGCAGTTTATTTTCTTTCTTAAAGAAGAGGCATCTTGTTCCCTTTAAATCCACTTAGACAAAAACTAGATGTTATTGACAGAAGGCCTGTGATATGCATCTCAGGTTTTATGTGGGGATTTTCATTTTGTCACATCCAGTTTAAGCCACCAGTCTAATTTAATTACAATTAATGAATCACCATTTACCCTGAAGCAAAACCAGGTTTTCTTGCTGAAGAGGTGTTCAGTGCATAGCATTCAAATTCATGACCTAGACCTCAAATTAACGGGCCGTCCATTAAGAATGGATGAGTGGCTTTGAAGACTGCGTTTATTGGTTGTCAACAGTGGTCTCTTGCAGTCCCCAGTGGTCCCTTTGGAAGAGACTAAGAGAATGGGAAGACATTGCAAAGGGAATGTCCAGGGCTACTTAGTGCCAAATGGGGTTTCATTAAAGAACAGCTTTGCCCTTGTGGGGGTGGACTGTATGAAGTGGTATTTAGTTTTGCCTGTCCTGGTTATAAGAGGAGGCTCTGTCTCAGCTGCAGGATTTTCTGTAACCAGAAAGAAATCATCCTGCTGAGAAATTGGATCCTTCCCACAGCAGGGGATACTTCCATTCTGCATCCAACCCCCAGGGTCTTATTGTTGGAAAAAAGCTAAGGGGATGTGAAACAGAGTGCAATGGATGACAAGGTCACCTTTTGTAATCAATGGAACCCTGGGAAACTGAACTGCTGGTCACAAAGACTTCCCTGACTTTTAAATCAAGACAAAAGAGTAACTCCTTTACTCTCAATTTATTCAGTAAGGATTTGGTGAGCACCTACTTTGTGTCTAAACTTCAAGATATTTAGAAAACAATGCCAAGGAGTGTAGTATTAAGTTTAAACATGAGGGCTATAGACACCCCTGGGGTGGGGTGGGAAGGAGGTTCGTCTTGGAGAATTGTTAGTCCTGCTGTTGACTTTCACCTGGTCTAATTGGCTGGGTTGGTGGCTCTTTCTTCCTTCAACTGCTCCACTGGCCAAAGAAGGCATTATTCCATGGAAGAAAAGGAGTGTTTTTAGGTAGAGGCTGTGGGAGCTGTGCTTCCCTGCTGGAACTCTGGCAGTGCAGGACTCAGATCCCTGAGACGGGCTGGCCTGGCACATCGGGGAGGAGGTGTAAGCCTGACCCTGAGAGAGGACAAGGCCTGAGGGCAGATAGACATTCCTGGTACTGACTCCAGAACGTACAAAGGTGGCCTGCAGCTGAGCCCGCAGAGAAGCAGGGCACTGCTCCGCCTGGAGAGCTGAGATCCTGCTGGGACTGGGCAGGGATGATTGCTGGATGAGTCTCCCGTGGTTGCTTTCAGCGGAGCATCGCTCTCCTGCAGTCCATCCTGATTCGGCTCCAGCTTGTTTTCTGCTTTCATCCTTGTTCAGTGTGGCGATGACTCCCCACAGCCTGTGCCTGTAAATCCCCAGTCCCAGGCTCCACACCGGCCTGCCCCAGACCCCTGATGTCTCCTCGCTCCTGGATCTCTGGCCAATCCCCTTTTCTCCCACAAAGCTCAAAATGGGCTTGCAACCTGTCCATGTTCCCTTCCAGTATCTACCTCTGCCACATTCCTGCAGTCACTCCCTGATTCGAGCAACTTCCCTCTGCAGGTTGGCAAATTACCCTGCTGCCTCTTTCCAAATTCTTTGTAGAAGTTGAAGCTGACACATGAGGGTGAAAGTGGGAATGATGATCTGAATAGCCGGGGGAGATGCACTCACTGTAAGAAACGAATTCGGGAAGATTTAGCTCAGTCTCGTCCCCAAAAGGCTCCTTGAAGACCTCTGACCAGCAACTCTCTCTTCTCTTTCTAGCGTCCCATGGCACATCCTGAGCCAAATCTGAACGTCATATTTTAATATTCGATACATATTCATCCATTTCACAGGACAGAGCAGGGCCTGCAGAGTCATATGAACATAAATAACCTGGTTCTTGCCTTCAAAGAGCTTATGGTCTTATTAGGGAGATGTCACCATCATCATCAACAATGGCACCACCACACGCACACACACAATGAAACAGTGACACAACGATGCAAGAGTTGTTATGGGACAATATAGAACAGATGCCAAATGAGTGCTCTCAGCCTTAAATGTGTAGAAGCTAGGTGGAGTCAGAGGGTCTGCCGGCCTGATGGGCAGGACACGCTTTACAAGAGGGATTTAAGCTTGTTTTAAAAAGACAGAATTAGACAAGCAAGATTCAAGTTTGCCGCGATACAATAACACCGCATTCTCTACTTATCGCAGGTTGTCTCCCCAGCTAGACTGCAAGCTTTTTTGAATGGAGGAGACTCGTCCCACGTTCTTTCTGGATCTTTCTCTCCTACATCAGCTTTACAATGAAGAATACCACGTCTTCTTGAGGTATATGCCAGAGACACGCACTGAACTGATTTGAGTTGAATCAAATTAAGTCACACCCTGAGGCATTTGTGCTGGGTTTGTCCACACAGGAGAGAACTCGAGGTCTGAGATCAGCTTTAGTAAAATGGAATCTTCAGGCAGTGAAAGTCAGGCAGCCTCTCAGAGGAAATGCAAACGCTCCTTGCTTTGAGCAACACTGGAGAAATTCTCCCTTCTAGCCCACACCTGTCTAGTAAGACCCAAAGGGTCTGTGCTAATAACTCTAACAATAATAATTGTCTGAGTTTCGCTTTCCCTAAGGTAAAATTGCCATGAATCTTAAGATTCATGGACTTTCACTTGTACAGACACCTTTGAAGACCTTGTACCTAATAATTTTCAATTCTTTTTCTTAAAGAGGGCCCTCCAAATTGTATTGGCTTCAATCCCAAGGATATTTGAATCTTCCCTTGCGATTTATCATTCATTTACTAAATGCTTTTTTTATGGAAGCATCACAATAGTATCATGAAGTAAATTCTATAGAATTCGGACTTTACCCAGAGTCCCAGAGAGGTTAGCTGACTTGCTCAAGGTCACACAGCAAGTTAATAATGATACAACTTCTATAAATGAGTTTCAGGGCAGAGATGAGATATTCTTGTAAATTATCCAAGATTGTACGCTGGGGACTTTTCATTTCCTCTCCTAGACAGTGCAAATGAGAACACATCTCTGAGTAACATCATGTCCTTTCAAAGCTACCTTTTTGCCTGTAAGTTGAGAAGCCTGGTGTTGCAGTCCTAAGTTAGCCGGGATGGGATAGAAGGGCAAATACCAAATGGAATCATGTGATTATTTATTTTGTTGGTGCTTAAAATCTACCACAATCTCCATGTCATACTGCAGCAGTAAAGTGTTGCAGAATCTGACTTAATTCGAAGACATGTCTGGGCATCCAAACTTACCATTTCTGAGTTTCATTTTTTTTCTGTCTTTTTTGTTCTAGGGAAGTCAATCATGTCTCATGGGAGACATGTTTTGAGCAGGAAAGCAGTGTGCCAACATGCAATCATTTGGGAATAATTATCCATCCACTCATCAAACATTTAGTGAACATCTACTGTGAGATCCACCCCATGCTAAAGGCTGCCACGCAGAGCCTCCGGCTATTTGGGCAACTATACCTCTTTCTGCAAACCCTCGGGCATTAGATCCCTTAAACTGAGACCCCATCAGAAGGCCACGGCTGGGGTGGAAGGACTGGACGTGGAGGAGGCCATGTGGCCAAGGCCCTCAAATGTAGAGTTCTGACCTTATCTTAAAATAAGGTTTTAGAGCTACTGTCACAATAAGAGTGAGCAAGGACAATCATAATACATGTTGAAACATGCATCCCATTACCAGACCATGCAACCTATAGTGTACAATGCATTAATCAATTTTTAAAAATAAATCTTTCCATTATTTTGTAAATAACACCTTTATATATAATTGAAACTTTTTGGCAAGTGAAGTGTTAATTTGTTAAATGCAAATATTTGCTGCTTACCACATCTTATAGCCCTATTCTGACATTTCATCATTGTTAAATGTCCTAGGAGCCCAGGCTTCTATAGGTCTCTGAGAACTCCTGCCCTTAGAAGCCATTTGTCAGAAACCCTTGCCTATCTCCTTTCATATCACGCTCCCCTGTGCTCACCGCATTTCTACTCTGGTCTCTGTGCAATTCTTCTAACACAACTCATCCCTTCCGGCCCCAGCTTTAGTCCATGCTACTCCTGCTGCCTGGTAGGCTTCTGTGGAGCTGGCTCTGTCTCATCCTTTGCATCATAATTTAAATGTCACCTTCTCAGAAGCTTTTCCTTCACTGCTTGCTATTTTAGGTGTTCTATTATGCCCCTGGCAGCTCTCTGTTCTCCTCTTTGGTAATGCTGATCACCATTGTATTTGAATAATTACTTGCATGGAACCCATTCATGTGATATGGATCCATTTTACCTTGGGAAGACTTGGTTAAATTTGGCCCAACCCCTAATTGCACGCTTCCTCCCCTGTGTCCTCTGCCTCCATGTTCCTGTGCTGTGGTGTGCAGTCAGGATTCTGTGTCCTGTCCCCCAGCATCTCCTAACCTAGATGTAGAGATGTAAACTGCTTCTTCACTGGTTTCCATCAAAAGAATATCCACTTACCCTCAAATAGTTCCTATGTTTAGAACCTGATTAAAGATTTGGAACATCTCAGGGAAGGATCATGGAGTATGCAAACGATGTCTAATGACTCTCTGGTGCCATCCTATCATCTCTCTTTCTCCCTCCTCACCACTCGAGTTTAGAGTTAATGTCTTTCCTTTTGGGGAGCAAAAGAGATTGCAAATGGTTCTACCAATGTTCAGATTCATTTACATATACACTCTATCTCTAGCAAGTGGGTATGTTATTGCCTCTCAAAAAATCACAGCGTTGTCTTAAAAGAGTTTGTGATATGCAGTTAGCTCCATCTATTTCATCGGTAGATAAGGCCTGTCTCCCCTCTTGCAAGTAAGCTCCAGGAGAGCAGGCACTGGGGCTATCTGGTTCACTGCTAAACCTCTAGTGGTTGTCTGACATAAATCATAAGCACTCATGAAAATATTTGTCGAATGAATGAATTAATGAATGGAATTTAATCCCTAAGGGTGAATAACATGCAGCATGAATGACCATGCACCATATATTCATTAAATGCTTTATTACATCTATCACTTTATTTCTTACAACTCTATGATTTGGATGGATAGCTCTGTTGTTATCTTCATTTTACAGAAGAGAAAATTGAGGCTTAGTGATTGTTTCAATATTGCGTTGTCTGTCTGTGCTGGAGCCAGTATTTGGATCCATGACTGCTGACTCTATAGCCTGGGATTTAACTACTTTGTTCTTTTGCTTTATTATCTCTACATAGATAACAAAAACAATGATAGTGATAATAATGACTATTCTTATTGAATCCTCTACTCTCCTTACTGTGATAAACACTTATTAAAATTACTTTATTTCTACCAAAAACTTGTGAAATGGGTAATATTGTTGTTTCTGTTTTACTTATGGGGAAACTGAGGCTTGGAGGTATTCAACTAACCATTCATGAGCTATTTAGATAATGTTGAATATAAACCAATAAACAATCACACAAAATCCATGTATTAATAATTTCATTTTTCTTTGCCAGATTTAAACTATAAAGAATAGACCTTTCTAATAATATTCAGGGAGGCAATTTCACACCAGAAGCTCTCCCAAAGGCTGGTCTCACAAATGACAGTCTCTCTGTTTCTGGAGGCTTTTGTGTTATTTTCAACAATTATTTTTCATTTTCCTCTGCTGAGCAAGCCAATAATTGGTGACTTCTCATCTGGTCACTTCCCCGGATGACAAATAACGTTACTCTGAATTCCCCCATTGCTTTCTAACTCTCTCCAAGGTCGTTGGTCGAAAGCAACAAATAAAACTTTGATCACCTGTGTTCATGACAGGGAGACTGGGCTGCCAAGGGCCGCTGGTTGCTTGGTGACAAGGCCCTATGGCCTCGGGAGGCTTTAGCTCCTTGGAGCTGCTGTCCGATCAGGCAGGGGCTATATTGGGACTGTATTAGTTTTTCTTTGGCTGTTGTAACAAATTGCTACAAATTCAGTGGCTGAAAACAATAGAATATTATTCTTTATGCCTGGTGTATGGTCATTCATGTTGGCATGTTTTTCACCCTTAGAGATGAAGTTTCATTCATTTATTCATTTGACAAATATTTTAATGGGTGCTTATGTTTTATGTCAGTTCTGGAGACTGGAAGTCCAAAATCAAGGTGTCAGCTGGGCTGCACTCCCTTGGGAGGCTCTAGAGGAGAGCCTCCCTTGCCTCTTCCAACCTTTGGCAGCTCCGTGTCTTCCTTGGTTTGTGACTGCATAACTCCAATCTCTGCCTCTGTCTTCACATGGGCTTCTCCTCTTCTGTCTTTTATAAGAACACTTGGCATTGGATTTAGAGTCCACTCAGTTAATCCTGGATGATCTTATCTTGTCATTTTTAATTACATTCACAAAGACTCTTTTTCTAAATAAGATTACATTCATAGGTTCTTGGATAAGGACTTGGATGTATCTTTTTGGGGGACTACCATTCAGCCCCCTGCAGTGTATATGCGAATTTCTCTCTGCTGACTCCCATTTTTAGCATGGGGATGGTAAGAGAGTAAGGGATATCATTAAAGTTGCACAGATGCTGCTGTGGTTTAAATGTTTGTATTTCACCAAGATCTACGTGTTAAAATCTAAGCCCCAAGGTGATGGCATTAGGAGGTGGCGCTTTGGGAGATGATTAGGCCATGAGGGTAGAGCTCTCATGATTAGGATTAGATCCTTTATAAAGGAGGCCCCTGCAAGCTAGCTCACCCCGTCCATCATGTGAGGACACAGTGAGATGGCAGCCTCTTTGAACCAGGAAGCAGGTCCTCACCAGACACTGAATCTGCTGGGACTTTGATCTTGATACTTCTCAGTCTCCAGAACTGTGAGAAATAAATTTCTGTCATTTATAAGCTGCCTAGTTTATGGTGCTGTGGTATAGCAGCCCAAATGGGCTAAGGCAGATATTCAGCTTTTAAATATCTCAGCCATTACTTCCCCGACAATTCTTGAGCGCCCACCTAGGCACTGGTAGTTTAGACCTTCCCTGTGCTCTACATTCTCAGACCCTAATCAGACAGACCGTCAAGAACACAAGTCCTTATGATGCAATGTGCCATGTTCTCTAAAAGAGATGTGTGCAAAGGCCGTGTAATGTGCACAGTAAACATGTGAAGAAGGCAGGGCTGGCAGTGTAGACTCTCTTTACTGTGGAGGAAGCTAGGGTCAGAGAGCCTGAATGGTCCAAGACCCCACAGCTTAGACTTTACAGAACTAAAACTGGAACCCAGAATTTCTGATGATTATTCAAAGGTCACATGCTTCTGTCAGCTGAAAACAAACAAACAAAAAAACCTAAAACAAAGAGTTTTTCCTCTAAGAAGGCAGATCTTCATGTTCTTAGTAACATTCCTTTGAATTCTAGAAACTTTCATTACGTCTGAGGCTAAATGGTGGATCAGGTCACATAGACTGGTTGTTACCTAACATTCTTGCTTTGTGTCTCATTGATCTTTTTCTTTTTCTTTACTCCTTCTTTTTTTTTTTTGAGTTAGGAGATGCTGGATATGAAAACCCAAGGTATAATATCTTTTGACAAGATATTTTCAAATAGCAATGAGACAGGAAAACAAGGTCCTAGGCCAAGAAATACTTTAAATTGTAAATTTACTGTAAATATGCTGCAAATTGACATCTTGTCAACCTCAAAGGCAGATACCTTGCTCTAGTCTGCCCCTCCCTCACCCTCTCCCACATAGGCTGTTCCCTCACTCAGACCCTCCATCTGGGCAGTGGGCCCAGGCCAGATGCACAGGGAATTATCTGGGCTCACAGAGGCCCTCAGGATTTGGCTCACCCAAGAAAGCTCCATTCATTCAACGAGCATTTAGTGGGCACCTACCAAGAGTCAGTAATTGTGCTTGTCACTAGGCTGCAGAGACAACCCAAGATACAGGATCTGGCTTCAGGCAGCTTCGTGTCTAACGGACTCACAGGATAGAGACACCGTGGCTGAGCAGAAGGAACAAACACATTGGAGGAAACCCCAGCCAAGGTTACTACCAGTAGGCCCAAGGGCAGGAGTGGGTAAGACATGGCCGATAGGTGGCTGGAGGTGGGTCACACTTGCAGTAAGACACGGAGAGCGCATTTTTATATTGCTCATAGAATGATGGGTTGCAGTGAACCTGCACGTGGAGAAGAAGGAGCGGTAGCAAAACGGTTCCTGATTTATGCATTCTTTACTGATCGAGAAAGTATAGGCCAATTTTTCTGCCTCAAAGAATTTTGACATTGAAAATAATCACTCACAATTCCTTTAATAGAAAAGTGTTACAAGAATAAAGAAAAGAAAATAAACTATTATCAGCATGTGTTATACTGCCAATTAAACTGGCAGTGTCCTCTAGTCCAGGCCTTACTGCTGGGCTCTCTCAGCCCCCAGACAAATGCCAAAGTGATCCTGTCAAGTCGTTTCTATAGCCCCCAGTTGCATTTTTGCAGGGCAAATTTGATTGCTGGGGAACTCTGCTTTAAAAAATGCACATTCGTTTAGCAATTCCACAAGAAGGTATTGTTAAGATCAGTTTATATAAGTTCTGAGCTGCGGCTACTTCTTTTTAAAAGCTATAGTGGCATTTTTTTTGGACCCCCTAGAGAAGGACATAGATAGAAGAGCATTTGCTTTTGTTGTTCCAATACTTTTATTGTTCCAAAATGAGCATTAAAATGGGAGAATGTGTTACAGAAGAGAGAAGGGCTCGATGCAAGGTGCAAGGTGTCCCCGTTACATAGGAATTGTTTAAAGCCCACTGAAGAGACAACAGGAGCTCAGCATAGCACAGCCCATTTAGAGCCGTAGGGCCTTGAGAGAAATGGTGATATCTTCCTTGCATCATGGGCTTCCCCAAACCTATTCTAATTTCTGGTATAGTCCAAAATAATTTCGTAAATATAAGGTGACTTTTCTATTCAATGGGGATGAAAGTCATTGGCATTTCAACAGACACCCACGGAAGAGACGGCATGTTGCCCCTGGGATGAGTAATTGCTCTGAAGTCCTATGCACTTCGGGTCCTCTTAGCCTCACCTGTCTCTTACGCCAGCCACCGCAGCAGTGACCAGTTTTCTGCCACCTCCCACCAGCTTTGCATAGATGCAACCTGGAGCCCCGTGCCCACGCCTGGTACTGTGCGTCTTGTCTCTTGCCCTGGGCCTGCTGCCTTGTGGGTCACCACAGGAAGCTGTGCAATTGACTTTCCGTGTGCAACCTGGAAGTGGGGCGGGGAGCGTTAACACCCACTGAGTGAACCTTTAGTCAATAGGAGATAATTGCTGGTAAATAAACATTTCTCCTTTCTTCCCCAAGGAGGCACTTCTAAGACGCATTTCTCATGACTTTGCAGAGGGTCCTCTGGGATGGAGCAGCCTGTGGGGGTGGCCATGCAGTCCCACAACCTTGCGTTGGAGCCCTTCCCTCCCTCCCTGCTTGCCTCTCTATCGGTCTCTCCTGCTCTCTCGGGTGACGTGCCCAATAACAAGCTTGCCATAAACAGTTTTAGAGAACACAGGTAAGACCTTAGTCATAACAGAAACGCTCTTTTTGATAGTCTCTAGATCTGCATGAAAATCAGCAATTGTCTATTATCGCCGCCCTGGGACCCTTAGGATCTGTGGATTTAATGTTCTCATTTTCAAGAGAAGGGACACTGACATGTGGTCATTTGTAACAATGGTGCTGAGAAGTCCTGGGAGTCTCAACCTGGCAGGGTCATTTGGTCAGTGAAAGTGACCCCCAGCAAAGTATCTTCTTGTGGATGCTATTCTCAAGTTTGGGAGTTTAGGAAAGTCACGAGATTTACTTAAGTCAAATGACAGGATGTTCTGCACAGATGCTAAGGACACCATGTCCCACCTCGCTATTTTTCTGCATTGCTGCTTCTTTCTCCACTGATTTGCTGCCCCACTGATTTGCTGACCACAGCTGGGAACCAGTGGCGTAGGCAGAAGATGATGATGTGGTTTTCTTGCAGCTTGTGGCAAGTGGACCCTGGGCAGCATTTCCCACTACATTCTTTTCTACAGCATTTATTGACTCAGGATAACCTGTGCCGACTTATGTAGGAATCCTTGAGTGAACCTCTAAAGGGAGTTGGCATCTACATGTTCAGTCTAGTTTAGAGAAAATTTAGCTGAAGTCAATCCAAATACGTTAAGCCTCAATTTTAAAAATTACTAAAAATTGAAAATGGCTGTTTGTTTCTATCTTTAAAAAAGTTTTCTGTTAACATCTGAAATCCATCCCATTCATTTGTGCAGCCACTTGTGTGTACCATGCCAAGTCCAGATTTCATCTTTGACTGTGTAGGTCACCACCAGAATTATTTTAGTACCATGATATCAGGTGTTGAGGCCACTCTAAATCTACTGTCATTTATCCCAGCCCTTCACTTGCTTCATGACTAGGGATTTTGGCCACATATTTCTTCACCGCTGTGTTTTCAATGCTTGCTCCTCACATGGGTTTGGCTCTAACACCTGTCTGAAAATCTCTAAGAAGTGTCCTTTGATCTGGAAATCAGTTCTGTTGGAAAACTGAGGACTATTCTCAGTTTGGTCTAGGAAGCTGGTGGGGCTCTTTTCCCATTTGTATGAATTTTATCAGGGCTTGCCCTTGATGGAATTGTGAAATATTGGTGAAGTTTTTCATTCATTCATACATTTATTCATTTGTTCTTCCTTTCATGCAGTCCTCAAAATAGTGTTGAATGTGCCAAGCACCGTGCTGGGTTCTGAAACTGTGCAAGTGAACATATACAGACTTTGGCCTCATGGAAAATTTGTTCTAGAACACCGTTTCCTAAATTGTGTTCTTCACAACCTCGTCTCCTATGGGTTTCTTTAGAATATACATTGGGAAGTGAAGTGCTACATATTAACTGTTCCTCTTAAAGATTCTCATTGTGCCTTAGTCATAAAGGTTCCCAAAAGCCTGGCCTATAGAAATATTTAACTGTGTTTAACTCAGTGTTTCTGAAATGTATTCAGTCAAGTAAATCTCTTTATTTGTAGCTCCTATTAAAATCCTTTAGATTCAAGGTCTGGGGAAATATTAAGAATACTGGTACAATGAGTGATTTTCCTTCGAAGCCCTTCCTGGGGGGATCCCCCGGGATTCGTGATCTCTGGGCACTTTCTCCCTATTCAAACATGGATCACCACTGACCCAGACGGAGCTTCATTTCCTGTCCTATTATTATTCAAATAATAGAAGTGATCATTAAAAAAATAACGCAATGACCACCCGTCTAGGCCTTTTCATGGGCAGGCGGTATGGCAAGTGCCTTATATACATCATCTCCTTTGACCTTGAGTCAATCCTCTGAGACAGACTTGAGTGTTTCCATTTTACAGATGGGAAAAACCAGGGATTACAACAGTTAAGTCACTTTCTAAAAACACTCAACTAATAAATTGCAGAGATGAATATTAAACTCAGTCCTGTCTGATTCTGAAGCCCAAGTCCATTGCCAATAAGCCAGTATTTTCCAAAGTGAGTTACTTAAGCTGCCTTTAATAGAATAATGAACAATTTTAGATACATATTCGTTACAATAAATATTAGAAAAATGCAACTAGTATGGTAAGTTTGTAATATGACATTTCGTTTTGAAACAAATTTGTTTCTGTAATAAAAATAAGCAGATTTAAAGAAAAATTGTATGTTAATAATAATCATGATATGCTGATACGGCAAAAACTGTGAAGGTCACAGAAGTTTGGGAAGCACTGAACAAAGTCAGTTTTCCTCCTGTTGTTCGTATTATTTCTGATATAGCTCTGGGAGTCTACAGACTCAGTTCCTCTGCCGACTTCATCTCTGGGTAGTTCTCCTTGAACTTGGTGTAAAGTTCCCTTAGAGTCCCTGCACACCATCCCTCTCATGCAGGGGTACTGTCCCTTGGGAGTCCACAGATGAGGTCCCTCAGGGTCAGACAGCTTTTCTTACACTGTGAGGCAAGACCCACTGTGAGTCATGGACATAGTCCAGGGTTTCCATAACGTTTTCCTAATTTTGTATATTCATCTTCAATACAATATTTAAAAGTATTTTTATCTATTATAAATTATTTCATTTATATTATAACTACAAATCTGCCTTTTGCAGTGATAATTAGCATTTGAAAGATTTTTTTAAAAAATTGTTTTGATTTTTAAAGTTAGTTTCTCTTAAATGAAGTCTCCCCTTATTACATTTTTTAAATGGAGATAACACAATGTACTATTAATAGACAAGCATGTTATTATGAATTATTATTCATTAAATTATGAAGATGGCAAGACATCCATTTTTTTCCTCTAAGGATAAAGATGCATGACAGAATAACTATAATACAAGTTCCATTTAGGTGAGGACTTCGAAAGGTCCAAAATGGTATGTAAGTAAATGGGGTGGGGAGAGAAAACTCAAGTAAGAGGCATTTGAGAAAGCTCTGTTGAGTAGGCACACTCCAGCTTCTATTCGTTCCCTAACATGCAGTGTGAGGGAATTCCCTAGTGTGACCAACTCCAGTGGAGAGCGGAGAGGAGCCCTGAGATGGGAGTCGGCCTTGGTGCCCAAAAGGTCAATTAGTCCCCTTGACCCATGGGAGCTCACAGGAGCTCGTGGAGGTGGCCCAATCTGCCTTCTTGTCTTGTAAACAGAAACCACAGGGCTTAAGGTAGTGATGGAGATTTTGAGAGGATACACATCCAGGAATGAAGAGAGAACTCATCACTGAGTTCCAGACTTGACTGTCTGTCAAATTGATGACTCTGTTTGCATATTTAATAGGCACCTTTGTAGGATCAACAGCACAAAGGCAAAACCCACCCACATAGGGGAGGCACGGTGAGTAGATTAGTCTAATTCTAGCCACAATAAAACAGAGTTGATCATTTGTAAGACAAGCTACAGTGGAAGCAAGAAACAAACCTGGATGAAATGAGAACCAGAGACCAAGTGAATATGCTTAACCTGGAAATTCACAGCAGGGGGGAACTCCAAGTCCAGGGTAGGCAGAAAAGAAGCTATTTAAGTATCCAAACAGCACAGCCCCCTTTTCATTGGCTCTCCTGTTGCTCTGGTCCTTTTCTCCTAGCCAGGAAGCCCTGAGGACAACTTTCCCCTTCAGTGCCCATTGACGAATAACAGAAATGGATGTACAGCTAAAGCTTGGGCCAGTCTCCTTTTTAACATCACTTACTAGCTAAAGAGCAAAGCAATAACTTAATAAAAAGACTCTGGACTCTAGCTAGAGCTTCGACATGATTTAATCTGGAAATTCAGGTGAAGGCATATTTGTGAACTTCTGACACCTAGCCACTGGTCAAATCATACTATTAAAATATTCTATTGCAACTAATGCATGGGTAACAAAACTGTATGTACAAGGCAAAACAAGGTTGCAAATACTTGCTCTTATATTTTTTCCTTGTTACATCCTACCTCCTCCTAAAAGGATCTATGGAAGCTTTCTTCTCTAAAGCTTGGCCCTCCATTCTCTTCTCTATCTACAAAGACATACAAATGCCTAGCAGGTATATGAAAAATGTTCAACATCACTAACCAAATGCAAATTAAAACCAGTGAGATATCATCTTATACCAGTCAGAATGGCTATTACTAAAAAGACAAAAAATAACTGGTGTTGGCGAGGATATGGAGAAAAGGGAACTCTTCTGGACTGTTGGTGGGAATGCAAACTAGTACAACCTCTGTGGAAAACAATACGGAGATTTTCTCAAAAACAGAATGGCCTTTTTTCATTGCTCTAAATACCATCTATTTTTCATTGCTCTAAATACCATCTACATTTATATTTCCAGCACAGACATTCCCACTAAGCTCTAGAGTTATATTTCAGACAGCCTAATTCGTCCCTCCACTTGGATATTCAACAAACATTTCCAATTTTAAAATTGCCAAATAGAAGTCTCAACTTTCCCTCCTAAGCCTACTCTGCCTGGAATCTTCCCATCTCCACAAATGGTCCCACCGTACACCCACTTCTTCAGGTCAAAAACCTTCATTCATCTTTTTTCCTTACTCACTACATCTAATTTATCAGCAAATCCAATCAACCTACAAACTCTATCTCAAGTCTGTCCCAATTTCTTCATTTTCACTGCCACTACCCTTGTCCAAGACCTTCCCATCTCTCACCCGGGTGACAGCAATGGCCTGTGAACTCTGGTCTCTCGGTTCCCCCTCTTGTTCTCCTTCAGTGCTTTCTCCATACAGCAACCAGAAGGATCTGTTAAAACTGTAAATCAGGTCATGTCGCATTTAAAATCTTCCAGTGGTTCCCCATAGCATAGAAGGGAGTCCGAAAAGGCTACACTCTACATGTTTCCAAATTATAACATTTTGGAAAAGGTAAAACTATAGAGACAGTAGAAAGATTGGTGGTTTCCAGGGCCTGAGGGGAGGGAAGGAGGGATGAACAGGTGCAGCATAGAGGATTTTTTTGGACAATGAAACTGTTCTGTATGATACTATAATGGTGGACTCATGTCATTATATATTATTTGTCAAAACTCACAGAATGTACAACACACAGAGTGAACCCTCATGTAAACTATCAATTTTAGTTAATAAAAATGTATCAATATTGATTCATCAGTTGTAAAAAATCTATCACTCTAATGCAAGCTGTTAATAACAGGGGGAAAAAGTGTTTTGTTTATTTATGTTTGTTTCATCCCTGGCATATCATAGGTCCTCAATATGCAGGTGCTGAACTCGTAGACACTGGAAATAAAACAAAATTTTAGATAAGATTTCCCCTAGGTAAACATTCAGAAAATGGCACAGGTACATGTTATATTTATGACTATGTTCCTGTCACATGAAATGACTCTGACCTGTAACATCACTGTAAGGCCAGAGACCAAATTGGTGTCATTCACTCACGATATATTCTCAGTGTCCAGCATTACGCTTGGTGCATTGTAAGTGCTCAGTAATTACCTGATGAAAGAGTAAATACATGAAAAAAAATGAATGCATAAAAGGCATACAAAACAATAATAGCTATGCTCACCCATGATTTCAATAAAGTCAGCTTTAGAATGTCAAATTTCAAAAAAGGTGAAGGCAACTCAGTTGTATTTTTCAACGTTTATTTGATTCAGTAGAGGCACACTCAAAAATGTTATAATCAATAGCATAGACATTTTTCTCTCCATCATACTCTCAGTCTAGTCATTTGCTGAGTCTGGAAGCTTCTGCCCCTTGATATCCCACCACACCACTCTCTACTTCCTAAATCTCTGCCTCAGCGCAGACATTACTTCTTGTTGAGCTGACCGGCCTCCCTGCTCCCCGTCTTGCGGCTCTCTGATCCTTCCCCTGCACGGCTGCAGAGTCACCGTTCCTATCCCAGATTGATCTGTCTCTCCTCTGATGAAAAAGCTCCACTGACTCCCCTTCACTTCTGGGATGAGCTCCAGCTTCTTGATCTCCGTTAGCCAGTCTTCTGCCACACCTCCAGTCACAGCAGATGACCCCACAGCATGCAAGTTCCTGCCTCTGAACTCCTACAGCTTCTTCAGTGGAGAATTCCTTTCTTCTCCTGCGCAGTCTTCCAAATTCTCAGTTCGAGCCTCCCTTCCTCCCAGAAGTCCTCCCTAATAGTCCCTGGTCCCCTAGTCTTACTGAGACCCCCACTTCTGTTATGCATACTGCCTTGCACATAGCAACTTACCCGTTCAGTGACCTGGGGCAAGTTACTTAATCTTACTCTGCCACGGTTTCCTTATGGGTAAAATGGGGATAATAAAAGACTTATTGTGAATTAGACTTGGGTATTTTAAAAAATACCTGGGACACATACAAGTAGCAATTTTCCTATTACAATGTGTATGTAATCATAAATTCCCTTCTGTGAAGCCACTCTTTTTATTGTCCGCCTCCCAAAAGCTTTGATTTTCTCTGTCTTGATGGTTAAGGTCTTTTTTTGGCTCAGGTTAGGGTCTTCTCTTTCCAAGTACAGGTTTGCTTTGGAAAGTCTTAGTTTATAGGGGAAATAAAGCTATATTTTTTCAGAAAAGGTAGACAGCATCTGTAAGAGTGGGAAGAAGACAGGGAGCGTGACATGTTTCTGTGAAGTGGGGGTAGGGCTGTCCTCATGCTCACCCTGAACCCAGAGGGGGCTGAACGGGGCGTGGTGCCTGGCTGGCTGCTACAGGTGGCAGCCGTGTGAAAGGGTCCCCAGCCTGCCATTGCTGCTGTGCTGCGGCTTCGGCTCGGTGACAGGACCCAAGACCAGGGCCCTCCTCTCATATTCGCACCACTACATGGCTCCCCTTCCCAGATTCTCGCATAAGCATAGGAAGGTGAGTGGGTCTCCCGATGTATGGCTCTCAGCTGAAATTTGAAATTAAAACATCACAATTCTGGACGTAGAAGCTCAGAGCTATATATGACTTCATTTAGAACATATAAAGCTAATTCAAAGTTATTTTTTCTCTCTGAATTATGTGGAACAAATATACACTTCTTCCATTTATGTGTTTGTGTAACTCTGTGTGCGTGCATGTGTGTATTTGTTAGTTTGCATGTGAGAGCGTGTGTGACATAAGAAGAGAGGGCAGGTATGAGAGTTACCAGATTGTATAAATAAAAATACAGGAGGTGCAGTTATATTTAAATTTCAAATGAACAATGCATAGTTTTTAGGATAAGAATGTCCCACGTAATTCTTGGGACTTATACAAAAGTTTTTTATTGTTTATCTGAATTCAAATTGAGCTGGGCTTCTATATTTTACCTGGCAATCTTAGCAGGTATGTATGTCTATGCATGTGTGTGTATGTGTGTGTGTGTGTGTGTGTGTGTGTGTGTGTGTTGTGTGTGCATGTTCAGGCATGAGGTTGGGGGTCTGCTTGCATTACAAGATTAGAGCTTTAACTTACTTTTTCTCTTGCTTAACATATCTAAATATTCTAGAAAGTCCTGGAATGAGGATAAAGAAATACAGTCTAAAAGCCAGCTGGGTGGAAGGAAGTTTTCAAAATTCAGAGACCTCAGGCCAATAGCTGGAAAGACAAAACTGAAGTTCTTACCTTCAGTGAAAGGGACCAGCATCCAGCTACACTTCTAGGGTGAATAAAAGGCCTCAGAGACCTGGAGGTGTAGGGAATCTAGCGATCTGTCTTAGTGAGGTGCGGTGGAAACCACGTGAGCCAGAACCAAGCGTTATATTTGCTGCATGAGCCTAAATGAGTTAGTCAACCTCACTGAGCTTTAATTTCACCTTGTGGAAATATACATGGGGAATAGTACTTGGCATATTATAATAATGATGGATTTCAATTTCCTGAGACATCTTAAGACATACTGAGCCAGAGTCAAGTATATAGAAGCATATTTAGCCAGCTTCCATGTTCCAGCTCCTACCTACATTTTCCTTCTTCTCAGTGGGGTCAACTTTACTTTGATTCATGATTTCCAGAGGATAGCAGCACATGGCCATGATGTCTATTATTCGTATTACCAAGAACACCATTTGGGAATAATGAGGCTTATGCTGGGGCAATAGGTGCAGGCTAAAACTGTTCTGTGTAAACTAGAATGTTCTAGGCCTGCCAGGACTTCAGTTTTAAGACCTTCCTTGGGGTCTGCTTACATTTCTGAGCTTTTCAGGTTGAATCTCCTAGTCCCTTGGATGGCCCACAGACACCTTTGATAGACACAAAGGTGCACTGGAGAGAAAGGGTAGCCTGCTTCCTTGTATAACTATGATGCTCATGGCTGCTTGTATAAAGAAGACCATTCCTCCAGCCTAGGGCTACCGTGTGGGTGGCCTTGCACATATCCAAATGCCTCCTTCTCCTGAGCAATCTGACAGCATTCTAGGGATGGCAGCTATGGTGTGCTCTACCTGTTCCAGTTTAAATATTTCAATCCCTATCTCTGGCCCTACTAGGTGCTTTTGCAGTAGGACAAGGCTCACACCTGGGCATTTAGCAAAATTTCTTCCACTGACTTGGGTTGATAATTAATTTTTTGATGTGCCACATTCCTGCAGGAGAATGAAAGACCATTCTCTCTCTTGACTACCATGCCACCAGAAGATTATTAAATGCCCACAGATTTAATTAGTTCAGCCCTAGTAACCCAGTCATTGAATGCTTTTGAGTGCATATTCGCAAAAGCTAAAGCTCTCTTTGGCTTGAATCTCTGTGTTTAGGCCTCTTCTTGTGTCCATAATCCCTGTAGGCCGGTTATTGCTTCAAAGGGCCAATCATCTTGGATGGTTCCACAGCAAAGACTTAAAGTTTGTCTACAAGGCCAGACTGAAAGAGCTCTTTTCCAGTTGACTTGGTTTTATCAGCCACAATAACAGTCAGTCAATGAGCTATCTATGGACGCATGCATGGTTGATCCAATTCAGTTGTTAAGGTGCCTGAAATAACATCAATCCCATTGATTGCTTTGCCATTAATGGCAATCAGTCCTTACGATGACTGACCAAAAGAACCTATTTGGTAGGGAAATTATCAATGGAGTCATAATCGTGCCTTGTAGATATGACCTGGGTTGGTCTTGGGGGACCTTTCCTTTCTTTACCTCCAAAAGCTGAGTCTTCCTGATTGGAATTATAATCAGGAAATGGCACATGTGCAAAGGGAAAGTGGAGGCAGAGGGTGCTACAACTTTAGAGCCGACAATCTTTTTTCTCAGTGAACACACGTGAGGCTCTTCCTGTGATCATAGCCAAGAGGACATCTCTAGTTTTAATCCTACTAATTGCTGCAAACTTACTAGAGTCACCCCATTCCTTGCAGAGACCCACTTGTTCTCTGAAATCCAAAGACGTTGGCAGTGGCATCTGGGCTATTCCATAATTTTAACAACTACATTGAATTGGTGGTCATATGTGAGCTGAGTTAATGCAAAGTGATTGCCTACAGTCTACTTTTTCTTTTTTTCATTTTTCTTCAAGTGGGAATTTTGTATCTATTAATATCTGTCTAAACATCCATCTATCGACATATATGTATATATATATACACACATATGTATTTAAAATACATATGTGTGTGTATATACATGTGTGTGTTTTATATATTCTTTGTATTTATCTGGTTGGTTGTGTTCATTTATTTCTTATTTGAACAAAAATGGGCAAATCTGGTCCACTATCCATTTAGAGGAGAAGAAAGTATTTTACAGTAAAAGTTTCAAGGTACTCTTCGTATTATTTTTGGAAATAAATAAGAATTAAATTATACATTTTTTAAGAATAAAAAAGTTCCAAAATCTGAAATTACATTGAAACATTAAATGTATAGAAAATATAGGAGAAATATCATAAAAGCCATTTTGTATGAAAGAAGAAAATTTTTATGAAATAAGAGTGCAGAATAAATACAGAAAGCATGAAAATGGAACCATGCAAAGTAAAAACATTTAAAAGCATTGTAGTGCAAATACACAAATAATTTCTCCATCTGGAAAACAGAAACTAATTTGTTATATCAGTAATATACATAGTTTCAGATAAAAACATACTTTTCCCATTTGGGCTTTTGGGTTGTAGAGAAGTTTCATCAGATTATGCAGGGTGGAGAAACAGAAGCAAAGGAACCAAGGTAATCTGTAGTTAGTCTTTCTCATTAGAGGACATGTCGCTGGTAAATCCAGGCTCAGAGCATAGCTTTTCCCATCCATGGTGGGCTCTGCACATTTCTTGTGACCCTGTGCAAGGAAAATTATTTTCTGTTATGAGGTTTGTTTTTTTTTGTTAACTAGCCGAGGCACATGGGTAGGAATGAGAAAGGTTTGTTTGTTTTGTTTTGTTTTTTTAATTGTGCACTATTGTATTTTCTAGGACTAGATCATGCAGTATCAAATAGACTCAACAAAACAGAATAAGAACTGTGATTTCATCATGCACATGATCTGATAAAACTTTAGGATTGAAATTACATGGCCAAATTACCTTCTACTTCTTAATGAAACCTATTGAGTTAAACTTGACAACAGAAATCAGATTCAGATACTTGACGAAATGCTAAACATCTTATGTCACCATGGAGGTGACAGATGCTGGTGCTGTCATCAGATGACAATTCTCTAGGGGAAAAAAATAACTGTTTTGTTTGATTAGACAACAAATTTTCTTTTGAAAATTCAAATTATATTTAAGTGGCAACTGATATTTACAGTCTTTAGAGTATAGAATATTTGTTAAATAGAAGAAGGGCTCTTTCGTGTTCTGTGATTTTAAATAACAACAGACTCTGGGACACTTTACCCTGTTAAGGGAATGCTTGGGCTACCAGTAACTAATCCTTATGCAGAACAAGCAGTGACTCAAAGAGGCAGAATTCAAAATGGCCATGCCATTGTTCTAGTAGCTATGCTAAAGCCAACATCCCAACTCTTCTATTCTTTTACTTTCTTTCTATTAAGTCCTAACTTTTTTACACTCTTTCTATGATCCTGGAGGGAGCCATTTACTTCCTCTGGGACTCAGTTTTCCCAACTGGATAATGAGAATTTGAGGCTCACTCAGAGGTTCACATCATCATTACGATGACATACCCTTAATGGTTGCCATTCACGCAAGCACTTCCTTGATGTTCCCAGATTTAACAAAGCTCAGAGGACTATAACAACTTATCAATTGGTCTCTGATGGTGAATCAATGACAGTCATGCATTGTTGGCTGTGGGGAAGGTAAGGTACCAGCTAGAAAGCCCACTATTCTCCCATTCAGTAAAACTGTCACTGTGCAAATGACTGAGAAAGAAGTTTCTTTAGGCATAACTTTGAATGATCTCTAATTTAAATACATTTTTAAAGTAAATAATACCCAGTGTTGGTATTTTATTTTAATTAATGAATTCTTACATTCCTTATAACTGTTTAAGAAGACACAAGTGTTTTGTGGGTCTACAATAAGGAAATGCAGTATCTCAACAATGAGAATTAATAACTGCTGTTACAACCTGTAATGCATTTTACAAACATAGTACTGCAAAAAAGAAACCAGGTACAAAAGAACAAATGTCGCATGATTACATTTATATAAAGTTGAAAAGCAGGCAACATTAACAGATCGTGAAAGAAATTTGACTAGTAGTTACATTTGTTGGGGGCTTTTGAATTGGATTGCAAGAGAAGGGTTTCTGGGGTTCTGGTAAAGTTCTGTTTCTTTACCTGGGTGGGGACCACGTGGTTGTGCTTGCTTTGTGAAAGTTTATCACACTGTACACTTATGATTTGACCATCTTCCTGTATGGATGTGTTTGCTTGAAATAAATACATAAATAAAAGTTGGCAGGGCTAGATGCTGTCCCAGGGAAAGGCAGCACAGAATAACAACAGCATTGTCTGTTGAGTGTTTATCTTGTGCCAGGCTCTGGTGAGAGGCTTGTGGATACATTATCTCATTTAATTCTCACAACATGATTAGAATGCGATTATTATCCCCAGTTTATGCAAGAAAAAAGCGCAGGGCAGAGAGATAAATTAATTTGTCCAAGGGCCATGCTGTTGGTAAGTGATAAAGACAGGTCACAAAACGTGGACTTGTGAGTGCAGAGCACGTGCTCTGAAGCCCGGAGCTGCAGGAAGCAGGTGCTCTGTCTGTACCCGTGTATCCGGGGGGTGAGTCCTTCACCATCCTGGAGCCTCAGTTTCCTCCCTGTCTCTTTTAGCTCTCACATTCTAGTTCAATCTGAAGCGGCTAATGGATTCACAGAGTATCTTTCCACTTGTCCCTGTCCCCCTCGCCTCAAAAGAATCTGTTACAGCCCAGTGAGATACTAGCATACAAATAAAACTTTAGTCTGAAGTACAATTACAGAACTTTATTTCTTTTCCGTTTTAGGTTGGTGGAATGCTACTTAGGCAAGGACTGTCTGAATCTGTTTAGGGTATGTCGCTGTTGCTATTGTTTAATGCAATTCTATCAACCTTCAACTCATCACTGCTGCGGGTCCCACCCATGCAGAGGCTGGTTTCCCCAAGCAGGGCCCTGCTATGACGCAGTCCTATTCATTCGAATGGGATTTTACCTGGAAGATGCAAAGGCATTTTGAGAAATGCATCCCAGCATTTGAGGCAACTCCCAGCAGAACAACCTGCCATTTGTGATGCCTCCTTCAGGTTAAACATTTTAGATTAATCAATAAGTAAATGGCAAATAAATGGCATGAGCTCCATGTCCAATATAAATGAGATCAACTAGAGAAGCAGAAAAGGGCATTTTTGGCACTGTCCAACACGCCTTACGAAGGGCTTCCTTCCTCTCTGTCTACCTGGGGTGAAATCCGTAAGATGAAAACATACAATGGAGTGCACCGTCCGGATGTTTTAGGACATCGGGGTGTCTGACGTCTTTTACCTTAACACACAAACTTCATTGTGAGGTGCCAGAGGTGCTATTGTTCCGAATCTCTGTCACCCAGAAAGAAAGGTCATGACACTGGTGAGATGTTCTCACTCCTACAACATAAATCTAACCAACCAGGCCCGGAATACAGTGGGATAAAAATGCCAAGGCCAGAGCAGAAGTATCATACCGGCTTTGAGAATTTGCCAAACACTACCCCAAATATGCTTCTCGTAAGGAATTCCATTCACTCCTCCCAATTCTTTCTGCTAATTTACTTCACTTCCACTTTTCAGATGTGTAATATCTCAGTTTTGAGGAAAAATATGTTGCAGCCAGAAGAGCTGACCTTCGTGAGTTTTCAGACTCTCTGCTCTGTACCTGACAAATGAGGCACCGAGGCCCTTCCATATTCTATTTGGGGGTCTATTGGCTGAGGAATCCTTGGTCATCCCACCTGCCTGGCGTCTAGGATCATGATGAATTGTCTCCAACTCTAGCCTCAGATTGTTTTTTAACATTTAATTTAGTTTCTTCCTGTGCTTGGATGAACATGGCCATGTTATGGATTTCTGCTCTAATGTACACCAGCAGGCTGGAAGAACAAGCCTCAGCAAGCTGTGGAAATTAGAGAGACTGGATCAATAGGCAAGGTCATGACCCCCTGGCTCCGATTCTGTACACTGTCCTGAAATTCTCTCCCCTGAAAATCTTCCTGCTGCTTCTAATGTGAATCCATGTGCATTCCCAGGGAGGAATTCATGTAAACAAGCCTTCCTCAACCCCTCTCATCTCAGAGAGGGACACTCATAATCACAAACACTAAAAAATTTGTGTAAACAGCAACCTAGCAGCATAACATCCAGGCGTTTGCTTTATGTGCTTTTGTTAACTGCATTGTCCCAAGACCCTTTCAGAGGGAGGACAAATAGATGTGGACAAAGAGATAGACGACCTGCCAATTCCGCAGCACACCTCTAAGGAATGATTCTGTATCACACACATATCTCAGACAAAGGGATAGAATCTTCTGTGTCTATGCCTTAAAATTTTTATGAGACATAGAATCGTAAAAATCAACCCGATTTAAACTCTAAGAGATATCTCTGTGCTCCATAAGACAGGTTGTGGAGAAAATACATAGACATATTTTTAAAGACAGCAGGTTTTTCTTTTTCCAAACACAAAGCAATATTCTTAACAAACCAGTTTTCCATCTGGAGATTTAGAAGTTGATGTTGTTCAGAGTTATAATTTTCCTGGGTGGAAATAACTAATGCATCAAAACTTCAAACTGGCAAAAGCAAATCTGCTGCTGGTAATTTATCATATTCACTAATCACTGGTTCCAAAATGACCTGACATCAAAATGATCAATTCTGAGAAAAAAGAAAAGTTCTTAAAGATCTGTCTTTTAGGGAGAAGGTTAAGAGTGTGCAGAAAATGGGAGAAAATGAAAAGAGGTTTGGGCGGGGAGAAGGGGGAGGAGACATTAAGAGCCCCTTTTCGTCTGAACTTTGAGTACCATGTTCACTTTGTAAATCTGAAACCACAAAGCCCAAGGAAGCAGGACTGCTTTTACTTGGAGAGTAAGTTCAGTATGTGTGATAAGGCATGTCTTTATCTAAATCCCTTATTTCAGGAAAAACAGTGGGAGCACTTTCTACAGCCTAGTATTTCTACAATGTTTGATGGTCTCACTTCGTAATTTAGATAATTAGATTATATTCAGGGACATGGGGGTGTGACCTTCTGTTTCATTTTTGACAAACCACTTAGCCTATCTCTTGTCTTTCTATTGCTGTATATCAGGGATTTTAAGTGAAACAGCATCGCACTTCAAATCTCCCGATGGAAAATTAGTTTGTTGAGAATATTGCTTTGTGCTTTGTGCTGGGAAGTGTAGGTCTTGGCTGGCAAAGGATATTATTTGCAAGAACTCTGGAAAATTAGGATGTTTTCTTTGTCAGCCAAGGGACCAATTGCAAAAAAAAGAAGAGTATATTTTGCGCTTTGCCAGTACTTTATTTTGATAGAAACATACACACACAATCCCCTATTTTTTTGTAGGTACCAAAAGAATCACATTTGCTCTTATCCTACAGAAATAGCCTCAGTGAAAGATCTAGATATGAGCAGAGTATAGGTGAAGATTGGTGAGGGAGTAGTTTAGAAGACACAAAAAGCCAAGTGGTTAGGATTTTTCTCCAACTCATGGAGGCTTTCAGTTTGGAAATACACCCGACTTTTGATCAGAATGGCAAGTTACAGTGAGTATTTGGATGAATTAAATGGCATTTTAGAACCATAAAGTCTAGAGTAGGATCTAACCTAATCTCCCAACTATTTCTCTTTAGATGAATATAGTTATGATCTCAGTGTTTCAGGGGAAGTATCCAAGATCCTGAGCCATTTAGACATCTTGATCAAGGTCTACCACCTGGGCGTACACAACCAACTGGCACTCTGCCCTTCTGTCTCCTGATAAAGAGCTTCACCTTTGTGTAGGGCTACATGCCCATTATAGGGCTCTGCTCTAATGCAGACTTCCACCTGCTAAGGCAGGGCTCTATTCCAACACAGGGCTCTATTCCTAATGTACGGCTCTGCTCCCCTATGCAGTCATTTACTTCCATTCTGGTGATTCAGTGCTGCATAAGGAGTTACCCTCCAAAGCAGTGGCTCAAAACAATAGCAGCATGGATTTGTTCATAGATCTACAATTTGGATTAAGCTTGAGATAGACAGCTCAGCACTGCTTCATGTAGCATCAGCGGGGGTTGAATCACCGGTCTGGTGGCTGATGCAGAACATTGGCTGAGGCCTCAGTTTCCCTCCATGGGGTCTCTCCACACATTCTCTCCACCTGGTAATTCGGGCTTCCTCATAGTATGACGTCAGGCTTTCTTGGAGTGGAGATCTAGCCCTGGAAGTCACATAACATCCCTTTTGCCTTACTCTATCAGTTGAAGCAATCACAACCCTCTGCCCAGATGCAAGGGGAGAGAACATAGACCTCATCTCTCAGTGGGAGGAGCCTCTCTTTATCACATTGTAAGATGAGCAAATGGAGAAGGACATCTTGTTGTATTTAGGAAAATACAGTCTTCTATAATTGCCTTCTGGCCACAGCAATTTAAATCCCTCCCACATGCTAAATATGCTCATGCGCTGCCTCCAAGACCCCAAGACTTATCCAGTGAGGCATCAGCTTGAAGTCCAGGATCTCATCATCTAAATTAGGTCTGGATGAGAAGGGGGCTTCTCTAGTGCACATCTTCAGTTTCAGCTCTGGGAGCACTAGTCTTCTTGATATGAATGAAGCCCTGTGAACTAGAGACAAAGCTTCATACGGATAGCTCATCTCTGCGCCACTTGGCATCAGATAGAGTGGCTCCAAGGCTGGGGGCTGGAAGCACCTGAGGTGTCATTCACTCACACGTCTGATAGCTGATGCTGAATCTTGGCCAGAAGCCCCAGTTTCTCTCCAGGTAGACCTTTCCATGCAGTCTCTTTGTACGGTGAGTTTGGGCTTCCTTACAACACGGTGACTGGCTTCTCTAGAACAAACATTCTAAAGAGTGAGCCAGGTAGAGGCCATAGTCTTTTTGTGAGCTGGCCTCCGAATCACATAGCATCGCTCTGATGCACTCTATTGGTTGAAGCCATCCCAAGCTCTGTCCAAATTCAAGTGGTGGAGCCCTACCCTTTACTCTCAGTGGAAAAGCCTCAAAGTTACATTGTAATAAGAGCAGGTATGGGAAATATCGTGGTTATTTAGAAAAATGCAATCTGCATAAATGTGCTGCCTTGCAAAACAGGGAACTCCTTTTCACGGGGGTCATTCACCCTGAGACTGAATGACCAGCAGGCAGCAGTGCTGTAGAGAGGATTCCAGCTGTGGAAAGAGATTTTGACTGAGTGACCTCTGACGCCTCTTCCAACTCTCAGATTCAGATTTTGACTGAGTGACCTCTGAGGCCTCTTCCAACTCTCAGATTCCATGAGGCTATAAAAAGGTCAACTGAACCCAGGTAATCTGAAGATTTCAGGGAGCTGAATTGTATAGCTCTGTGGCATATAAGAAAGGGGGCAGGAAAAAAGGGATACATGGGTAAATTGAAAGTGCTAAGGATGCAGCCCTAGGATAGCCTGTGTCCAAATGCTGTGACCCTGTCTGCTAACAAGAGGCAAAGGCCATGACCTCAGCCAGAGTACAGAGGAACACTGTCCAGGCTCGTGAGAAAGGTGGCAGATCATATAGGAGTTTATATTGACTTAAAACCAGAGTGAACCTGCAACACAAGAAGGAAGGGGTTGTTTCCTCTGCTGGTCCAGAATGTCGACACATACAAAAAGCTATGAACTTTTGGACCAGTAAGAGGGAAATCTGATTGTGTGTGCATGTAAGGGCTTTATAAATTGCAAAGTGATGTGTCAATGTTGTTTATTGTGTTAAAACTTCCATTCATGCAGCACAGACTTTTTTTTTAAAACAAATCTGTTCCCTTCTCTTGTGCTCTAGCCCATAAATGGATTGCTTACATTTGGTCAAATCATCTTTCCATGAAGTGGTTTGTCCACGTGCGCTTCCTGTGAGACCCTTTCTTAGCATTCTTAGTCAATCTATCAGTTTGATTACAACACTGGCTCCTGACCAGTGTCAGGGCTGTGTTAGTGGACACAGCCTCAGCCTCACTGCTCTGGGCCTGCTGCCTGTCTCTTATTGTGTCCTCTTCTTATCCGTTTTTCAAAACCAGGCACTTTTTCTGCTGCCCTCCACTGGGCTGGCTTCCAACAGTACCTTGCTCTGGGGCAGAATTGTACTGGCAAATGCATAATTCAGTGGTTTGTACTTTGCATCTATTAACCATGGCAGCAAATGCAGGAATGACACAATGGTGAGGCTTTTGCTTAGATAGTGTTTTTCCTGAGCGAAGCTTAACATTCAAACCAATTTATCGTTCCTTTGCATAGTAGATAAGTATCATAATAGTCTTTTAATAGATGACTCCACGGAAACACATACATTATAAGGTCAATGTCACTGCAAATTATTACAAGAAGTACAATTCAAGGGTCCTAACTCTCCATATCTAACATTTACAACGAGATTATGCATAGTACATAGTAGGTATTTAAAAATATCCATTGAATTTTATTATATTATCAATAGTCAATTAAATAAAATGCAACTTCGAGGATTTTTTTTTTTTTTAAATCTAAGACTGACTTCAGACAGACATGTTCAACTGGTTTGAAAATCCCTGGCAGAGTAATAACAATTTTGCTTTTACCAGGTAAATGATGGCAGCCAGATAAGGTCTCAACTAACTACATAGCATATTTTACTTGTCTTTCTGCTAGTTTTGAAAGTGAAAATAGAGCTATGATGGTAAATTTTAATTTCTTTTCTGCATCTTACACTTACATGTGTTTTACAAAGTGCAAATATTCATAATTCTATTCATTCACAGAATAAGCCTAGGTAAATCTGATGGTATAGATATTATGGCTCCTATTTCAAAGATAGGATTCAAAGGGTTAGAAGTGATTCATTTGGAAGTAGAGCCTAGTAGGCTCACCCATTATCTCATTCAACTTTCTTTCTATTGCATTTTGATATTAGCTAATAAAATAATAATAATTACTATTATTCATTAAGTATTGTATTTCAGGCCCCATACTAAATGCCTACATTATATCATTTAACCCTCACAATAACTCTTGAAGGAGATACTATTAATATTATTAGTGCCATTTGATAGATGAATAAACTCAGGCTCAGAGAATCTGAGTAACTCGTGTCAATGTTATAAAGCTAAATAGCGAAAATGGTGGATCTCGAAACTGTGCAACAGTGTTTAACCACGGTGCTGTACTTCTGGTGCCAGATACAATGGAGAAAACTGAAGATGATGGGAAAGAGAGTGGGCAAAAGAAATGAGTATGTACCGACTCTTTTTTTTCTGAAATAACAATTTAAATTTCTAAAAGTAGGATTCAGCCATTGTATGAATGAAACCCTTGCTACTGTAAAATGAAAGCTTCTCCCTCCTCTCCATTTCATTGTTACAGACCAGTGGATCTTCAAGTAGGAAGGAATGTGCTCTGGAGTGAATTTATATTTTATAAGATGGAATAAGCCATTTTCATGCCCCATTCACTCAGTCCTGTTCTCTCTCTGTATCCTGGTAACACCTAAGTGTTTGTCCATTCAAGGATATCATCCAACTTGGCCAGGCCGGCCTGTGTAAACCACACTTTCCAGTTGCCTGGTTATCATTACTAATGTATCAAAATCCTTTCTGAGAACTGTGCATCTTTCCACCCAGTAAGCCACAGTTTTTCATATCTGATATCTTGAATATCTTTCTAGACAGCTAGAAATCAGGCTCCTCTGTTAATGTGAGCATTTTCCTCTGCCTTGTTTTAGTCCTACAGGGCCTTCCCTGCAGGCGTCGCGTCAGCTCCTCTCACTGATGCCAAAGACAGGGCTGGGAACTTTTGATTCAGAAAATTTCCTTCATCTTTATCTTCTTTAATAAACAAAAAAATTGAGAAACATCATACGAGTCCAGGAACTGAACTCAGGTCCTTAGGTGTCGAGTTAGATGTAAGATTTCTTGATCCAGGTGTTAAACCGAGCAGGGCAAAACTGGGTTTCTGAGTTCCATCATTATGGTACTCTGCCCCACTTGACATCCTGTCACAGTGTTGGGGATCATGTGATGACTGATTTCCTAAGCAAGAGACTAAATATTAGGTTAGGATCAGCATTGCTGCTGGTTTGCACAACAAATCTATGGCCAAAATATCCTTCTGCCTTTCCTCTCTGAACCTAAAACCATAAGCTGGGTCCAGATGCTTACATTCCTTTTCTTCTCTTTTTGTTATTAAAATATGTCTTCTCTTCAAGTCATCAGTCTTTCTGACTAGTGGGAAGGTAGGTTGAAAATTCCTCTTAATGGCTTCTTACCTAAATCGAAGGTCTTATGGCTCCCAACCGCTTGCTATTTCATGTCATGGGTAATCATTTCATGCAAATAACTTCAAGAGTGTGAACTGTGGTAAACTAATATCACTGTCTTTAAGGAAACTAAAGTTTTATGTTGCCCATGATCTTTAATTATCTAACATAGTAATTTTCTTCAAGGTTTCTCATGACTTCCTTGTCATTAGAAAACCCAGGGGATGTCATGGCCTATAGTCTCGGTCTCCTCTCTTTGTGGCTCTTAGCTCTGGTGAGCATTCATTGGAATCTTTTGCTAAAACTTTCCCTGACAAATAGTGCACCCATCCTTCTCTCCTGCTTCTCTGTCATTTCTCTAATTCTTTTTCCTTGTGTAGAGATCTCAGTCCTTGACCATCAGTTCTTATTTCTCCAAAATCTCACCTGAAGAGTATTTACCCTGCCTTGGGTTTCAATACTATCACTGTGTGGATGACTTTCAAATCTGCCTCTCTGACTCTGTCTTGCATCCCTTATTCTGCCATTATTTTTTAAGATCGGTGTATATCAAACCCAACACATCATTTCTTCCCAGAATATTTTTGTCCTGATTTTTTAAGACATAAAGTTTAGGTGGATGTGGACTAAAGTGGAAGCAGGCAAAACGAGAAGAAAGGAATGTACTTGTAAGGACTTTCTGAGGAATAAATATAGAATTTAATGGCTGGTGAGATGTAAGAAATGATTCAAAGACAGACTATTATTAGCCAAGCCTCTCTCCAGTGTCTGTGCAACAGGCTCCAGGTCACTTCCAGCTCCATTCTTTGTTCAAGCGCTGCCCTCTTTCCCCAACTAGCCAAAGTGCTTTATTCAACCACTCTTATTTTCACTCTCCACTAAGGCCACCATAGCTGTAGGCTAAACATTCATTCTTTTTATTAAAGGAGCAAATAAGTGCAATGAAGGAATCCATTTTTACCCTTTCCTAAGGAGATTGGCATGACCTCTCAGTGGCTACTGGCAACTTTGAATCCTCATCCTCTCAATTCAGGCCTCTCCTGACATCTTTTGGAGGCCATCGTTGTTTCTAATGGGTGGTGAGAATATAAAAATCCACATACCTCTGTCATCTGACTGCATTGAAACTCTCTGGGAAACACAATCATTCCAGGACTTGGTCAATCCAAGACCTGCTGAGAGACCTGTGTCTTTCCTGCCACTTCCAGCTCTACTCTTCTCCCCTCTATAAGGACATTTTGTGGCCCCTGTTGTAGACAGAAAAATGGCCCTCCAAAGATATCCATGTCCTCATCCTATAATCTGTGAATGTGTTAGCTTATGTGGCAAAAGGACTTTGCAGATGTAAGTTAAAGGTCTTGAGATGGGAGAATACCCTGGATTAATTGGGTGGACCCAATGTAAGCACAGGTATCTTTTCAAGGCAAAGAGGAAGACAAGAAGGTCAGAGGAGGAAATGTGAGGATGGAAGCAAAGATTGGAGTGATCCATTGTGGGAAGAGGACTGCAAACCCAGAAATGATGGCAGCCTCTAGAATCTGGAACAAGCAAGGAATAGACTCCCCTAGAGCTTCCAGGAAAAAATACAGCCCTGTTGACACACTGATTATAGCCTCCTAAGTCCCAGTTTTGGGCTTCTGACCTCTAGAACTGAAAGATGATAAATTTGTGTTGTTTTAAGCCCGAAAGTTTGTGTTAATTTGTTATAGCAGGTATAAGAATCCCCTAAACCAACCATTTCTCACCACTCTATTATCTCTGGTCATTGCCTAAGGCTCATTTTCTGTTCATCTGTTTTTCCGCAGACTATCATCCTCAACTGGTCTCTGCCTCCTCTGATGAGTGAGCTGAACTCCTACTGACCTCTTCTCTCCAAAATTTTCAACTGAGTTCTCTAGGCCATTAAGTTATACAAACTCCCCTATGTTCTCAGATTCCACCAAACACTTCCTCTAACTGCCAACTTTAACTGTAAAATAAATGCTCTTTCCTAAGGACACCAATGTCTTTGAAAGTCCCTTGAGAAGATGTCTTTATTTTTCTTACATATGAAGTATTTCACTCACAAAAACATACTGCTTCCAAAATATTACACAGTTACCCTGTGATGAAGCCCGTGGCCCTCACAGACTACCCATGATAGTTGGCCATATCACTCTTGACTTCTTGTCACTTTCATCTTACAGCCTCATGACAACTTATTTATTGAGGATTTTAAACCTGGATCACTTCATTGGATCTCTGCACCAAGCCATGCTGTTATTTTGGGAGAACGTTATTTGAGAACTCTTGAGAACACTCTATCCTAGCCAATGTGCTTCTTGATTTCTTCCACTTCAATGGCCTTGACCTACACTCCACTTCAGCCTTTAGTGCCCAAGGGCACACTCTGGGCCTTGTTGCCACTAAAAATTTCTCTGTCTCTGAGATCCTACATTCAAATATCCTATAAATGATTGGTTTGAAACATTAAAGACAAAAAAATTAAAGAAAAAAGTAACCAGAAGGTATGATCTAACCCCACCACATCCCATGTCAAAGAAGGCACCTGCTCTTCCTCTTATGATACCTAGCTCAGTAAATGACAGTACTATCCACACACGTGCCCAAGACAGAGACCTGGGCACTGTCTTTAACTCTTACCTCTGACTCCTAATTTCCATATCCAATAAATTGCTATGTCCTCTTGAGTTTACTTTCTAACTTTCTTTGAAACCTGTCCATTTCTCCCCATCCCTACCACCACTACACTAAGCAATTTTTCCTCTGGATAACTGCTGACTTCTAATTGTTCTGTTTCCAACTGGTTCGGCCAAATTCAGTTCTTGTCAGGTTCAGGTTGATCATTTGAAAATACATTATGATCATGTTACTTCTCTGCTTAAAATCCTTCCAGAGTTTCCCATTGCCTTTGTACCAAAGTTAATGTTGACATTTCCTTAGTGACTGGCTGCTGCTTACCCAGGCAGCTTCACCTGGTATACCTGCCATACGCTATCCCTTCCCCCTACACTCAAAACATCCACATCTTAAAGTTGTCTTGAACTACTTTCCATTTTCCGGATTAAATTTGCTCTGCGTCATTCACTTCCAAGTATTTCTACTCTGTCTCACATTCTTTTTTACTTATCTGATGACACCACATATCCTTCATATCATAGCTAACCTATTACTTTTTCTGAAAAGCCTTGTTTTATTTCCAATCCTGCCACCTCATCTCATCATTGAGAAAGGCTCCTCTTCCATGGAGAGACCTGTACTTACATATCTATTCTAGCACTTGTCACACTCTACTGTGAATGTCTCTTTAGTTATCTCTTTCTCCAGCCCATTTGTAAACTCCTGGAGGAAGGACTATGTCTATTTTACTCTTGAGACCACTCTGCATGACACCATCAGTAATTTTTATTGAAGCAACAAAATAATGAGGTATAGATTTGTATTCCTAAGTATACTCTATCCCTTTTTATCATCTTTCCTAATTTGGGGCATGAAATTGTAATAACTGTGATATCTCCCAGGTTTGAGAACTGCCTGCAGTTTGAGAACTCTTTAGATAGAAAACCATTAAGACCATACCATCTAACATTTTCTGATATCATTAGTTTAGATAACTCTGACTCACTGGTTGGATGGAAGCATCTTATTCCTTGATTGCCTAAAGCCTTAATTCAGCATTTCCTAAGTTTTGTACCATGGAAATATAATTGTTGATTGAAAGAAGAGTTCCTGGTAAAATAATTTTGGGAAATGCACATAAGAGATTTACTCTTAGAGATGCTTCATGAATATGACCATATAAAAGACTCTGCGAAATAGTACAGTAGTTTGTTTGATATTATTTAACTGGACATTTCCCAAACTTATTTGTCTATGGAGCAGATTTTTTTACCCATGGAAAATCTGTTAATCTATTATGAGCACTGATTTGAGGAAACACATGTCGATTTGTTAACACTTCGCTAGTGGGCGAAGGGCTACCAGCCAAAGGAACAGGAGATCCCAAAGCGCCACCTCTCCCTGGCTATTGCAGGCACTATGTATTCACCCTCAAATGGGAGCGAAGGCTGAGTAGACGTGCATGATAGTCTGAACAATTTTGATCTGGAGATGTGGCCATTCATGCAAATCACGTTCTCACTGAACCAAATTCAGGACACTATAGCAATCCTGAAAACTCCATTTGGCCTCCCAAATTATAGCTTAGTTGCAAATATTTCTGTCTTAAAGACATAACCATGCTGTGCAATTTTTCAGATGCTGACCCTTGAGATGTGCAATTCACACAAAGCAGGCTGATTCAACACCTGCAAAGGGTAACATCGCTATTCTAAAGATGGGTTCTTTCAATGTGGCATGATGCGTTTCCTGGACAAACACCTGCATCCTCCTTGGTATTCCAACATGTACTAACACACTGTATTTGCCAGAGTAAATGCAAAAGGACACAGTCACATTCCTGGTTCAGCATAGACATGCTCAGTATCCAAGGCAGGCTGGAAATGAAATGAGGAAACTCTCCTGGGTGTAGTCGTAAGGTCAACAAATTGGCAAAAGCCACAGTTCACCCTTGGGAAGGATTAAATACTCTGACATCCTCCAAATTGATTTACCTAGATCAGACCACATGTTAATGAGGCAGACAAGTTACTCTAATTCATTGTTACTATTCTAAATGCAGAGACCATTTCACATTAAAGAGGCAGGGCCGTGGATTCAAATCAAGCCGCTTACTTATGGCTTGTCACTCATCCTGCCTGGTCCAGTGTCCTCACAACTATTTATAATTGCTGTCACCTAAACCGCACCAAAAAGAACTATACATTCAAAGAGCACAGCTCCCAAGAAATGAAGTGGGTTTTCTTCCCCTATTACCTGCACATCTGAATAGATGCACATAAATGCTCTTAGCAGGCAAAGTGTAAGCACTTAGATTTCTTCTGGGTGCAGACATTTTTCTAAGTGCTTCAAGAATTTCTATTATTTGAAGGATCTCCTTGAAAATGTTTCACTCACTTTTCAAGACTTACTCCTCAGTGATGCTGAAACATTATTTGTACCACGTGTAAGATCTGCAGATCTCAACTTTGCTCACATTGTGAGTTGGAAAGGAAAGATATGATGTCTTCACACCTGTCAAGCTTTGTCCATAACAGAAGGTAAAGTTCATGCTCTGTGAAAGTGAAATTTATAAGTATATTTATATGATAACTCATACACACAGTGATTTGTAATAATCAGCTAATAAGCTTTTCTTATAGGTTAAGGACCAGATTGTAAACACTGGCCTTGTAGGCCACAGGGTGTGTTGCCGCTGCTCAACTTTGCCATTATTGTATGTAGGCAGCGATGGACAATATGTAAATGAATGTGCAGCTGTATTCCAATCAAATTTTTATTTACAGATTACACTGAAATTTGAGATTCATATAGTCTTTACATGTCACAGAATGTTATTCTTCTTTTGATATTTTTGAACAATTAAAAAAAGTAAAAACCATTCTTTGCTGGCAGGGCCATACCGAAACAGGTGGCCAGCTGGATTTGGCCCATAACCCATAATTTACTGACCTCTGCTTTAACTCATAGTTTTAAAAATAAGACATATAACCTCTTTGCTTACATTTCATTTTCAAATGCTTTATTGACATGAACTCATTCCACTTGATTTGATGAGAAGATCAGTGAAACCATGAAAACATATAAGAACAACTATTACAGTGTGTAAATACTACTAATTTCAGATTTTACTTTTGCAGAGTTAGAAGGAGAGAATATTCAAGAAGAAAAAAATTAAGCGACATCAAGACTACTTTCTTTACAATGTGTACTTTGAGAAAGATTGCTGTGTTTTTTCTTATACTTTTATTATTCTTTGAGTTACATTTTTCCCAGGAGAAAGCACTTCTAGATTTCTAATGGATTGTGAATTTTGCTTTCTAACAAATGAATATTCATTATTCATATTCATAAAAAACCCCTAATAAAATTACTTTTTCTGATTATAAAAGTTGCATTTCTTTATTTTAGACTGCATGAAAAATACATAAGATCACAGATTACTTTTAGTTCAGGAAAGATTACCATTTAAAACCAAAAGATATTTTTATCTTCTCTCATATGTCTATAGCTGCAACTATAGCCATTATATAAAGCTTTTTCTGTTGGCAAATCACATGTTGGATAAAATGCTTGGCTATTTGGCTAGAAAGTTTACAGTTTAACTGTGCATGTAGATTCGGGGTGAAGCAAAGTTCTCTAATTCTAAATATTTGTTGGTAAATGTTGCTCCATCAACTGCTTGGAAATCAGTTTCCATCAGATTGGGTAAGGGCTGCTAACTAAACAATGCAGCAATTAGGATTCCAGTTGGAAAACAGCCTGCGTTCTTATTCTCCCTGTGCCTAAACACAGCTGGTTTGTTCCTGGCCTCGATCTCCCTACCCTCCTCCTTCTTTGGTATAAAATGTCTTTGGCTTGCAAAGCAACATCTGCGAGTTTATTAACACATTTTGTGGCAGGCTTGCGATCAACCCAGGGTCGGCACAGGTGTTCATTCTTTGAGAAGCCTGGATCTGTCTGACTGTGACTTCTTTTAGTCCTCTTGCTTGTTTGCAGGTGAGCTCAAAGCAGCATTCCTGCAGCTTTCCTTTAATGTGAATATGAACACTTAGAGTGAAGCTGCTTTCTTGAAGCAAATTCAGCTCTTTAAAGAAAAATAACAACAATTCTTTGCCTTGGGACCTCTCTCCCCTGCCCCCAACCCACACCCTCAAATCAGACAGGCCAGATGTTTGTAAAAACTGCCGTTTCCGCAATCAAAAGTACAACATTTACCATAGTTTTTATCAAAGATTTCAATTCCCCTCATCTTAAGGAAAATGACCCTTTTATTTTGTTGTGGACATAAAATTATGGCCCTAGGAAAATTGGAAGCATTTCTGTTGAGGGAAATCAATTTTCTCACTGCTGTATATGATCAACATGTCACGGCCATCACCCGGATAATAATAGTAAAGCACAAGTAAAATGGCTGGTAATACTGGCTTTAAAGGTAGAAAAAGATAGAAGCAAGATAACACTCCCCCCATTAAAGCATGTTTGCAAAAAGAAAAAAAAAAAAGAAAAAGAAAAGAAAAAGAAAAACCTCTAAGGGTTATTTTTGTTCTTTAATTTCCTTCCTCCCCACCCCACTTTCTCCCCTTTGCTAGTGCTTTCTGGAGTGTGAGTATTTTATTTTTTGTGCGTACTAATCGGCCCAAGCATTAATGAAACTGTAGAGATATGCGTTCTTCCTGGAAAAGAGTAGGCACTTTATGTGTAAACCACTCTGGCTCCTTTTCAATCATCCTGTTAATGGGTGGCTAATTGTCAAAAGATGTGACCAGACTCAGATGACCCAAGAGTGTGTTTAGGTGGGAGGCAACAGGGAAAGTACAGAAGCAGCTTCTTAATTTGGATCCTGCAAACAAAAGGAAACATCAAATCTGACCTCTCTGCTGGAGTGTTAATGGCTTTCTCTCCATCTCCCCCTGCCACTTAGCATCTTTTGTGCCCCACCCTGGGAAGCTTCCCGGCAGAAGTGTGCATTAGCAGAACTCTACAGTTACAAAATGCTGCTTGCTACAGACGAGGGAAAAAAAAAAAACCCTTTGGAGTGATTAAATGTTTTTTGGACAAACACATCCATAGCCATAAAAGTGCCATTTTTATTTCAGGCAGGCCTCTCAGTGATGTCCCTGCTGTGACCACCAGCACAAAGGAGTGTTGTACCTACAATGTCACGGAAGCCCTTCAAAGAAGATCTAAACACTATCTTTCTCCTTATAGGAAAGTTGGTCCCACACATGAATGTGAGAAACTAAAACTGCATTCATTGAGGCCAAGGTCATAACTGAGCAAAGAGCAGACAGGATTTTGGCAAACCATCAAATATTTTAAATAATTCAACCATTTGAAAAAAAAGATGGTGCCTGTTTTGGAATAAAAATGAGAGTGGGAAGTGGGAATGAGTGGACAAGCTAACCAAAGAAATCTTGGCTAAGTGACTCCCACAGGGATGATAAAGGTGTCATGCACAATGATGTTCATAGAAGTGTTATTTAGAATTAAAATTCATCTAAGGGCCAGGCGCGGTGGCTCACGCCTGTAATCCTAGCACTCTGGGCGGCCAAGGCAGGTGGATCGCTCAAGGTCAGGAGTTCGAGACCAGCCTGAGCAAGAGCGAGACCCCGTCTCTACTAAAAAAATAGGAAGAAATGATCTGGACAACTAAAAATATATATATAAAATTAGCCGGGCATGGTGGCACATGCCTGTAGTCCCAGCTACTTGGGAGGCTGAGGCAAAAGGATCGCTTGAGCCCAGGAGTTTGAGGTTGCTGTAAGCTAGGCTAACGCCACGGCACTCTAGCCCGGGCAACAGAGAAAGACTCTGTCTCAAAAAAAAAAAAAAAAAAAAACTCATATAAGTAACAATAAAGAATTTAAAAAGATAAGCTATGTGTATACATTGGATAACATATTATGCAGCTATTAAAAATAGTAGTTTTGGGAAAAAGAAGTAACACTAAAGAAATAAAAAATAGATTGTATGTTTCAGTAAAATAATAATAATAATAATAATGAAGTAATAGCTATGGAAAAACATATGCTCAGGAAAACATACCGAAAGGCAACACACCAGAATGTTATGGTGTGTTAGCACAGCAGTATTAGGGGTGAAGTGTGTTTTCCCTTTTATTCCAGTTGGTAGGGAACTAGATACTGTATTGATTTAGAAACAAATGGGCAGAAATAAGCCCTGAGAAGCCTTTTTTGGTGGGTGAGAATATGATTCAAAGAGAAGCATGTTTTTTCCCCTAGATTTTTATTTGAATTTAATAACACATTTCTCCAATGTTTAGGTGGTACATTGGGAATAAAAAGACCCAGTGGGCTCCTTCTCGCCTGGAGGAGGTGATTTCACTCTGCTCCTAACAGCAATGGCCCAGAGCCTCCGCTCACTGGCCTCCAAAACATCATACATCTCTGTGCAGCGATTTCCACAGAGAAAGTGACATGGAATTTGGAGTAGATGAAATCTGGACTCAAAAAGGACAAAAAAGCTGATTTTCCCCATTTCTTTTGTAACCTTTTTTTCTGAAACCTGTTCTTCCTCATACACTGGATGTGTGCACAGTTCATCTGCAGATTTATTTCTAGCTAAATCTCTGTTTTTAAAAAAAGACCAATGGTTGTCTGAGGTATCCATATCTCAGCCTGTAGTCCCACAATGAGGGGTCATAGCAAGTCAGGCCACAAGCTCCGCATCAGGAAAAGGCCGCATTTGAATGAGGGAGACCTCGGTGGTGGCGGTTGCCCCAGTTAGCCCCATGGCTGGTGAGGCTCTCGGCTCTCCAGACAGCAGTGTTGACCATGTGTTGGAAATCATCAAACTCAGTGGCTTATTGGAGTGGAACGGTTGGGAGAGAGGTGTTCAAAGAACACTTCCTGTCAGTTAGTAAAAGCACATCAATAAAAATAAATCAATGCCCACTTGTTTTCTAGGAATCTGCTTCATATTCAGCAAAGGCTCCCATTATGCTGCATTTCTGATAGACCAGCCTAGAAAAGATGTGGTTTCGGCTAGAGTAAAATGTCTTGAAGAAAAACATAATTCTGAAATGTTGAATCTTCCACTATGGACCACTATGGTACACTATGGACCAAAATGTCAAGCACAGATAAAGGTATAAAATTTTTCAAAATAAATAAAAAGTAAAAAATACCACATAATAGACATTTGCAAAACAAATGAAGAGTGATAAATAGGTATGGGGGCTACCTTGGAATAAAATGAAATAATTAGAACTGAAAAGCTTAGTTAAAATGTAGGTTTCAAAGGAAGGAAAAGGTGTTCCTTAATAAATGCCATAAATAAAAATGTTCTGTAACTTATTGAAAAGTTGATCGTGAACAAGTTGCATTGGATTGGACAACCTGAGTTTGATTTTTGACTTATTCATTGACCTTTGGTGTGGCTTTAAGTTTTCCACTGTTAGAGCTTTGGCTTTAGCAATCATAAAATCAAAGGGTTGAACTAGATCAGAGCTTGTACCTGGCAGGCATCCCACCTCTCAGCTATGCCGCTCTTGTAACAGACATTGCTAATCAATGTTGGCTGTTACCTGCTAAGCCTGGCTGAGACCTCAGTACCCTGCATTTGACAGTGCTCCTGGCAGCCATTATTAGTTGATAAGTTTAGATGTAATGGATAAAACTTTCCTATTACAGGCCAAAATAAGTTCCTAGGTTTCTGATTCTCTATGACCCTATAAGCTCTTTCCTAACCCTTAAGAGAACAGAATTAAAATGTTTTCTATTAGGTATGTGAATACCCAACTCCACTAACACTCTGTACATTCCAAATTTACATTGAAGCAGTTCTGTATTTTAAGAATTACTGTGATGAAAGCATCAGCTTATCTAAATGCTGCTTCCCCTTTTAGTAGCCAATTTATACAAATAGCAGGTAGCAAAAGTTTCTTTGGCTGGCATGGGTGACCTGGCAATCTCCACCACAACCATCTATACATTACAGTACGAGGGCATGCACAATCAATTCTTCACCAATTTCATTAATTCATAATTTTAGTAGTTGACATACAATTATATACACAATTTCTTCTTTTTCCCAAATCCATAATAAAATAGAGCATGGTCTGCAGACGCAGCTGGCGTGTGTTCCAGAATTCCATCTAACTGCTGTGTTCTGTGCTCAAGCTATGAAAACATATGCCTCATTCCTTCTGCAAAACCTGAAATAGCTCCACTGTGTCAGCAGCTCCGGACTCATTGTTGTGTGCTTTCTAGCTCACTATTCATTGGATTTGTCACTGTGCCTCATGTCTCATAACTTACCTTCAGGTTGTTACTCCATTCAGAGACCTGCTTGCTGTCTCTGTCGCAGGTCTGGGATGAGGGTGGGCCAAGTGCGGAGACGAGGGTCCAGATCTAATGAGGCATACTCTCAGAGTCATGTGCAGTGGCTCCTTAAATTTTGTGCCCTAAGCAATCACTTGGCCTTGCCTTGAGCCATCAAATAAATGTAACCACTTATATTTCTTTTTTGCTTTTCAGCTCTTCAAAGCCAATAAATATGTATGATCTAATTTTATCCTCTCAGCCCTCCAAAAGGCCAATGTTATTATTTTTCCCATTCTGCAGAATGAGAAAAGCTGAGTTTCATAAAAATTAAACTTCAGGGGCATCAGAGTTAGAACTTGATATCAGGGCTACTGAATCTGAGCAGAATTTCCAGTGCAATGAGTCTATAACCCCTTTTATGTGCTTTGTGACAAGGCTTGCCTTTCCCTTCCTTCAAAATCCACATTTTAACTAATCTTTTCAGTTTTAATCATTTCATGTATTCCCAGATTTTCCCATATATTATTATATTAATATAATATAATATATATTATATATAATAATATATAATAATAATATTATAATAATATTACTTATTATATTAAGTAATATATGTGCCCATATATTACTTCTCAACTGTTTTGCAGTTGTCTATCATGTGTTATTATCACTTACCTTTTCTTTTGTAGTCCTGTTTCCTTAACAGATTGGATACTCTTTGAGGTGAGATAGAAATTAAATACAAATTTATATTTTTATGGAGCCCGAACTTGTCAGTGGACTTTGTGAGGGACAGGGAGGTTTGCACTGTAGCTAAGTTTTATAGATGAGGAAATTGAGTGACAAGAAATAATGGTGACAGCTGCATTTACTGAGGACTTAATGTTGCAAGAATTGTGCTAAGCAGTTAACAGGAAACATCTCCATGAATTTCGTAACAACCTAATAAGGTAGCTATTGTTATTCACATATTAAAAATAAGAAAACTAAAGCTTTAGGAAATACAGCAAACTGCATAAGGCCACAGCACGTGTAAATGTCAGCGTCAGAATTCAAACCCAGGTCTGACTCCAAAACCCATGGCTTTGAGTGATTAGTCCAGAGCTGCAGAACCAGTTGAGGGCTCAAGTTGGAACCTGAGCTGATAGTCCTGACTCCAATCTAATTCCTTATTCAGTGCCTAGTATGTTTCCTATTTCCGGAAAATGGTGTAGGCACTTAATAAGTGTTTTTATTCTAAGTGACCTGACATTATATTAAGGATAATTTTAGAGCCTAAGTAGAAATATTACCAACCTCCATACCAGCTACTTGGTGACAGAATGGATACGATGTCTTTGGAGCAGGCAACTATTAAAGTGGCTTAGTAGAGTGTGGTCTTCATGTCTGAGCCTTGCTGGTTGGAGGCACAAGGCTTGTGATAATTCAGTCCTGGGGGATACACGGGGGTATAGGGAAGTGGGTTTCAGGAAGAGCACAGCACAGGGTTGGCAAATAAGCGATATGGCTAATCTATTGCAGCCTTCTTTCCTGGGGGCTCTGGAGTGGCCCACAGGCCACTCCAGCACGGAACTCCAGACAGTCACTGCCCGTTGACCAGGGCTGGCTCTAGAGAAGAGGGCTGTTTGGCATCCTCAGCAGAGTGAGAGGTGCACAGGCTATAGAGTCGAAGGGATGTTAGCTCCCATCCTGGGCGGTGCTACTTATTTGCTGAGGAGCCTTAGGCAAGTTACTTAACCTTTATAGATATTCAGTTCAGTTGCATTATCATCATCCAGGAAAAAAAAAATATAGAAGTTTCCCACATCTCTCCCTCCACTTTTTTTTTTTTTTTTGGAGTTCTGAACTTAGTCAGAATAACTCTGAATTTTCACAGATTTTGTTTTTCTCTTGAAATATCTGATACCCTCAGTTCATGGGATTTGGAGTCAGCCAGACAGATGCAGGTTTGAGCTGCAATTTGGTCATTTACTTGGTAACCAAGAAGCAATTGCTTAACTTCTTGAGCTTTAGTCTCCTCATCCATAAAAAGGGAACAATATTACCTCTACCACAGTGTTATTGTGAGATTAATAAAAACCAAAAAACAAAACAAAAGCATATGGAAAAGCACATAAACCATAAATATCCCTTGTAATCCTTCATGCAAGGCAGGTCTCTAAGGAGCCCCTACGTCCCTTTCTGTGGAAGGAGACATTTGGCCATGACATTGCACTTTGAGCTTGTCCTATTTAGCAGAGCCATTGTACTGGCTGCTGTTTACCTAACTCGGATGAAGTCGCTCAGTTCTTGTCCTTGGCTACTTCCTGGCCCTTGCGCAATAGCTCCTGAGTTGAGGCTGGATCCCTGCAGATCGTGTAACCTGGTCACAGCAGAAGTGGTTATGCTCTCTCCCCTTCTGCACTCAGTGTTACGAAGCACCAAGCAGAAAGAAACTGAAGGGATCGAGTTGGGGAACATAGGGAATCCTGCACTACCTGATCTTTTGCATCTGACTTGATAATTATTGATTGCCTGCCATATGCCAGGCTCCTAGGGCATAAACAAGACGTGACCCCTGTCTCAGGGAGCTCAGGGCCTGGTGCTGTAGGAAGAGCAAGGTCTCACTTCTGTGAACCGCTACACAAAAACTAAGGTGGATGTAATAAGAGAGTCCCTCAAGATATGCGTGGAAGTGTGCACACGCTAACTCCAAGGGAAATACAAGTATGTTAGCTCAATAGATCCCTTTGAACTTGAAAGAAAGAAAAAATATATATATTTTAAAGGAGAGTGGGACTACATAAGGACATATGCAGACTTTTAATATATGTGTGTAATCTTTATTAAATATATATGAAAATTGAAAATGAAATTTTTGTCAAGTATATGGATATATACACACATATATAAACATATCACAACCGTAGAGTTCAATAAGTTTTCACAAACTGCACACAGTTATATAACAAGTACACGGATTAAGAAACAGATCATTATGCACCCCCAAAATCCATCCATCTTGTCTCTTCTGGTCACCACTTCTCAGGGTAACAAATATCTTACATTTTAATAGCATGAAATAAAGATTTTTTGTCTTTGTATCTTATACAAATGGAAAAATAGAGTAAATTTGTGAATTTAAAAACATTTTTCCCATCAAATTTCAATGTATTATTTGATGGTTCATTCATGAAACTAAACCAGCAAAAGTTGTTTCACTGTGAAGCGCGAGCTTGGAATGAAGTACTCTCAGGCTCGCGTAAAAATCGCCGACTCTTTCTGCACAGGATGGTGCCTTTGTACCTGGATGTCCTGATCTTGGCGGGTACACTCCAGAATGGGAACTCATTCATTAGAAAATGCTTTATTTGACTGAAGGCCAGGTACTTGCTTCCCAGCAACACAGCTTAAGTAAATGCCCAACTCAGACAGTCAACATTACTGTCTCAAAAATCTTTCATTCTGACATATTATCACACATTTGTCATCAGGGAACTGCATACTCACATATGTCCATAAATATTTGGTCTTGGTAGACCTGGGTTGACCTGCTTGAGAAACAGCAGGAAAAAAAGTTATCTTATCTCTGTCCTTGGAAAACGTACAATTAAATGAAGGGAAAGTTTGAATGTGGCCACTGAGGGACTTTGTTTCCCTGAAAACAAAATCATTTTGCTCTAGTCAATCAATAACTCTACATGGTAAATGTGAATACTAGGCTCAGAAAGAGGTTATCAGCCATAACGTTTCTTAACACTTTCATAATGTTATCAGGAATTAAAAAGTAACATTTATCAAATATTTACAAGTTGCATGAGACACAGCACAGTGTAAACATATGAATCTGATAATATCCAAGCTGCATTTTAACACAGACCCAAAAAAATCTCAAAAATGTTTGCTTTTCAATGATGCATTCTCCATCATGTAAAAATTTAACTATTGAGATGCTCTAGTGACACGTGGGATGGGTCACACAAGGAGGAATGTATCTCGGGTGAAAGGTCAATATCAGCACAGATGAAAGAGATTGCATTAGGCAGGTTGTGTCACTCAGGAAGGACACACATTTTCTAAATGAAAATAGAAAAAAAAACTATTATATAATGGAAAATGTGAGACAAATATTATTTACTTCAGTTGATTACATACGAAGGGTGTGTACTAAAACGCACACAAAACCATCTTCTTGCAGTCAACTCCATTGTCTTTCTGTTGTCAGTGGTGGCATTTCTCCAGGTTCTTCGGGGGCAGAGACTCATTTGCCTTTCTCTCTCCGCGGTATCCTGGGCACTTTGCCTCTGCATAGGGCTCATCCCATCAAGAGCCTCCATACCATCTCCTCACAGTGGACCTTCTATTCTATTAATTACAGGTGGTTGACAAGAAGGGGGAGGAGGGGGAGGAGGGAAGCACAAAGGGAGAGACTACAACCTTAAAGAAGGAAAAAAGAAAGCACTAGCTGGAACAGGGGAATCACACAGCCCTAACAACCCAATCCCCACACTCCTCTTCTGTCTAGTGAATTTAACGGCCCAGGAGACTGCTGCTCAGTTCTAACCTGCGTTCTGCATGCTGCTGTCTCCCCAGTCCTTCCCTTCTGGGCCAGGTGCAAGGGTCAGGGTTTAGGCAGAACTGATGTGGATTTAACTGGAGAGTAAGGTGTAGCCAGATGGTCAGAAGGGTTTCAAACAATGAAATAGCACTTTACAAAAGAGAAAATGTTTGAAAGTAGCTTTTGTTGGTAGAGCATTTATTTCTTTGTTTCCAGAGTAGAAAGTGTTTACACTGCTAATTCGTGAGCTCTTAAATCTCAGAACTGTATTTATTTAATAATTCTACAGTGATGGTGAACGGCAGCTGGAAATTCAAGGTTGCAAGGGTAATTGGAGATAAGGCCCAGATGGTCTTACAGAAATAGAACCAAAAAAAATTCTTCCTAAAATATAATATGTGAAGATTTTTATCATGTATGAGAAGAGGAACGGAGGGGTAAAGAGAACTAGAATTTGAGTATCATAAGACATCGGGCTTCTCTAGAACAGACGTATATACACTTTTAAAAATTTTTAGCATTCTGTTGTGTTAAACACTGCAAGTTGTAAAATGCGATTTTTTTAAATTTACATGCATGACAAATTAATGAAATAAAGACCATCATAAGCTTTTTAAATTAGGCAATAAAATATAAGTCAGTTACCACTTCATTAAATTGGAGCTTTAATGGTTACTCATCTTGTAGAAATATGGGTGAGAGAAAGGAGAGCCTTATAACTAATTGACTTCCTGCCTCAGGCACCCAAACATCTTTCTGCAACTCTGGATTTGTCCCTCCAGGATACTACTGCCAAAATGATCAACGGGGAGCTCCCCAAATAACAATTTATTCTGCCCAAAGGACATTATGCCCTCAGTCTCCCGGCCAGATGAATTGGCACAATTACATCCTTCTCTCTTGCCTTCCCCCCTCAGGATATCCTAGGTGTCAGGGCTTTACATGTTGTGATGATTCAGAGCAAAAAATCCACTAAGAGAGAAGACAGCGCTACAAGCATCTTCTTAGATTCTTAGGTCCAAACTGATGGAGCGAAACACAAAGCCTCCATTGGTTTGCTTCCTTCAAAACTTCGCTGCCCCTCAGGCACATCCAGAGATCAAGTGAAGGGCTAAATCCTTCCCTGACTCCTGACACAAATATATCAGCATTAACCAACAATGACCTCAAATTAGCCAATTTCTAGTCTTCTTTTCCACCTGCCCCGCTTTCCCTCGCCAAGAATTAGTGCCTTCAAGACCCTGGTGCAAATGCCAGTTTGATCTGGCGTTTCTCTCCCTGAAGCGCGGATATAGAGGGAAATAGACGTTCATCTCTGCTTCAGGAAATAAACCTGTTCAACGTGGTTTTTTGATGATTATTTCTTATTTGTTTTGTCTCTTTTGTCTTAAAACTCTCTTCTCTCGATACTTTTCTTTTCACAGAGCCGGTTTTCAGAGAAGTCCTTTTTACTCATTTTTCTTTCTGAGTCAGACACGCCGAGCTCTGTGTGAACAAACCCTTTCATCAGGAAGCCCCAGAATTCACCCTGGGGATGTGTCCAAACAGGTGTGTCTCTGCTGCAAAAGCTGTTCTCGATGTAAATAAGCTCAAGGTGGGGCTCTTGGCAAAGAACTGGGAAGGTGACCATGTCCTGAGACAGAGGCTCAGCATCCTGTCCCCTCTGAGGGACAGCATCCATGTGTTAGGATGAATGACTCCTGCCCACACAATATAAGCACTTAACCAGAGCTTCTAACCATTGTGAGCTCCCTGCTAGAGAATTACTCACCACTAGCACTGAACTACCATTTAAAAAAGATAGTGCTACTATTTAGCGGGGGAAGGGCTGGGGAGGAGGGAAGAGCGGAGAAGATCATTCCCAATGAAAAGGAAAAGAAGTATTTACATAAGAACTCCTCGATAGTTCTTTAAGATTGCGATTTTGCTCACAAAATTTTGCCACAAAACACATGTTAAATAAAATCTATGAGAGGCTATTGATTTAGACTTAGCTTCTGTACTAGGCCGCAGTAGACCAACCCAAAATGGAGTCACTCATGCTAAGTTTCCATATCACCAAACTGAAACTTAAGCTGTTCACTTGTATATTTGACCTTCTGAGAAATCAGGGGGTTAGCCAAATCCCCCAACAGGCCAGTTTTCCAAAAAGCTGTAGATTCACAACACCCAATCAAAAGGTGCCCAGTCAACCTGAACTGGTGTGATAAGGAAGTTCCTGTTGCTCTGACCCACACAAAGAAAGTAACCTGAGGTTAACCAATTTGCTTTCTGCACTATGCTCTTTCCTTGTTCCTGCTCAAATTGCCTCACAAAAACCTACTGTTCTGCCACGCGTGGTGCAGCTCCTGTCTATTTTGTAGACTGGATGATGCTCTTTTCATAAATTGCCAATAAAAGCCAATTAGATCTTTAAAACTCAGTTGGTTAAAATTTTGTTCTTTGACACATAGAAACAGGTCACATCTACTCACTGCCCATTTCATCTTTGGGACACTTGCCAAGAGGGACATAGCTTTCCACTGAACTTTAAATATTAATGAGAATTAATTAGTTTGCAGAATCACCTTCATTTTCCATTTGCTCATTTGTTCATTCAGTCAATACTAATTATTGAATGCCAACCATACTCCAGGTGTGGTAATAGGTATTGGGGTTACAATGGTGAGCTGAACCATGCACCTCTGTCTCTCTGGATAGATGATGAAAGAGACATTAATCAGCTAACCATACAAATAAACATAAAATTACTAAGCCCTCCAGGCAGAGAGGCATGGGACTATGCAAATAACAGGGTTGTTCTGCCTAGTCAGGAAGATCAGAGATCAGGGAACACTTACCTGAAGAAGTATCCATTGAGCTTGGAGGCAAAGGAGGAGAAGGAAGAACATTCGAGCAGTGGGAACACAGTGGACAATGGCCCTGCAGGTAGGTGTGGCACACTCAAAGAACTGAAGGTATGGCTGGATTGGAGAGAGTGAGAATGAGTGGGAGATAAGGTAAGGTAGAAACAGATCTTTAGGGACTAGGTCATGCAAACCCTCATTAAGAGTCATGCAAAGGCTTGAACTTTGTCTAAGGGCAATGGCAAGCCCTTGAAGAATTTTACTTAGGAGGATAACAAGATATGATATGATATGATATATGACATGCCAGGATCAGGTTGGATTTCTCTGGCTGCAGTGTGGTGGTGAAGGCAAGAACAGAAGTGCAGGCAAGCTGTCAAGAGACTGAAAGAGACCAGGTTATACCATTCAGCAGTCATTATACATTAATTAAATAAGTCTCATATTGATGAGATAAATCAGATCCTGGGTTTTGTCTGACATATCACATAGCTCTTCCTAGTGGGATCTCTACTTACCTTCTCCCACTCCCCTTCCAATAGCCCCTACTTTCCGTTTATTCAACAGATGATTTGGTTCTGTCATTTATAAGCCAAAATTATTTAGCCAACCTGTCTGAGAATCTTTATTTGTAAATGGGCTAATTATAATCTTCCAGCTCTTCTTGTGGGGTTCGTTATTATGAATATAATCTGAAGTAATAGATGTGAAAGTGCCTTGTACGCTAGAATGCATGAGATCAGTGTAGGTTGCTATTATTGCAATGTTTCTAATTTTGCTCGACGTTCACCTTCTCTGGAAATTAACAGACTACTGATAGGAATATTTTGGTAGGAAAAAAAGGTTCACATGCTTTAATTAGGGTACTCATGAAATTCCTAGCCAAGATAATTATTAGTGCAGAAATAGAAGGGCAAAACTGAGGCAGGGCTGCAGAGGGATTTGGGATGACTTTTTAGCCATAGACTCAGCTCTCTGATGTCATGAGGCTACACTTCAACCCTGATAAAAAGACAGATATAACGCTCACAGATGACCAGGGTGCTCCCCAAAACTTCCTTCTTTCCAGAAGCAGATGGGATTCTTGCCCTCAGTATGAATCCATTTGTGGTTGTGTGGAGCTAGAAAGACTCCAGGAGCTGAGAGATGGCACCTTGGCTCTCCTTGGGGAATACTAGTAGGGAAGAACTTCTAGTCTCTCCAGAAAAAAAACTAACACAGCAACACTTACCTTCCATCTCATTTGCGCAAGTACCTTCAAGATTTGATCCAACAAAGCTATTCTTCTAGAGAAGGGCCCACCTTAGGAATAGAGGGTGGATAGCAGAAGAGTAAGGACAGAGGAGCAAATGGAACTAATAACATGGCTCTCTATTCGAATTCTGTGGGAGACTAAGTTACTGCAGGGATCAGAGCCTCTCTGATATCTGTTCTCTGTCCTCTTACCCCTTCCTCACCAAACTTTGATATTATCTCTGATGACTTCAGGGATAGAAAAGTTCTACTTATTTTCCAGGGAGGGGGAAGGAAGCCGTGAACTTGTTTGCACAGGGGAGTGTGGAGAAAAGAAGGAAGTTTTCAGGAGCATCCTTGTCATCTGTGAGCATTACCTCTGACACACTGAGAATCTGTCCTGACTTTACAACACTCCAGCAGATGTCTCCTCTGGTCATATCAAAGGGTATTGGAAAAGTTCCCTCGAACTGAAGTAGAGCGAATTTCAGTGTACCATAACTCTGTCTAGGTATCTCTATTCTCTCCTAGTCAGGTAGTACTCCCAGGGGAAGTTGTGAGGAGGTGCTCAAAGAATCCAAACCATGCTTATAAGATGTTTCACTCTGGGTGTGGAGAGGGCTCTGAGGGTCTGAGTTGGGAGGACCATGCGAAGCCCCCCTCCTGTCTCTCTCAGAGCCTTTGAAATTGTGTGTCTGTGTAGAGGGGGGAGGGAGGAATGGTCACCTTTGTTAGGGGATGGGATGTATGGAGGGGAGCAGAGGAATCTTCTGGAAGTTTGGATGGTCTATTAAATTCAATAAATACTTACTGACGTGAGTAGTTTGAGATGGCTCTAACGAAGAGTAAGATGAGGCTGAGACAGGTTGGGGACTGGCAAACAGAAGAACATTGGCAAACATTGCAAACAGAAGAAACAGCTGGAGCAAGGCAAATGAAATATGAAAATGCAAAATTTGTAACAACAAAAAATTCCAGTCAGTTGTATGACTGGACCCTATATTTCTGAAAAATAGGACTGGAAAACTTGAGCGTGGCCGAATTATAGAGGGTTTTGAGAGCCAGTCAGAAATGGTGGGAAGACCATTTATTCGATCATGCCAGAAATATTTATTGAGTGTGACCATGTGCTAGACACAGTTCTAGGTGCTCAGGATACATCAGGGAACAAAATAGATGAACATTCCCTTCTTTATGGAATTTACATTCTGCTGATAACAACCCACTATTATCTGCTATTGGCACTTAATGTTCGTGAACTAATTTAAAATTTACAACAACCCCATGAGATAGGTACTATTATTAGCTGCTTTGACAGATTAGAAAATTAAGGCACAGGGAGGTTAAGCATACTGCTAAAGGTCACACATTTAGTTGTCTAGAGTTGCTCTTAACCACTGCATTGCACGAGTGGCAAGAGCTGAAGGAGAATTTCAAGGTGTGTGTTTTTGGCAAAGGGAATTGGTGAGGAGCAATTTCAAGACTGCAGAGATCAGGCATCCTAATCAACCTGAGCTGCCATAACAGAATACCATAGACTGGGTGGCTTAAACAACAGACATTTATTTCTCAAAGCTCTGGAGCCTGTAAGTATGGGGTGGGTGCGAGCATGGTCTGGTTCTGGTGAGGGCTCTCTTCCTGCCTTGCTGCTGGTCACCTTCTTGCTGTGTGCTCACATGGCCTTTCTTGTGCATTTCCTCTTCTTATAAGACCACTATTCCTATCAGATTAGGACCCTATCCTATGACCTCATTTAACCTTAATTACCTTCTAAATGCTCTGTCTCCAAATACAGTCACATTGGGGGTTAGGGTTTCAACATATGAATTTTGGGGAGACACAATTCAGCCCACAGTACCAGTCAACATATTTTAAAGTTCTCTAGCAATTGGCCATGCTTGCTACCTACGTGTGTTTTCTCATTTAATCCTGCTATGGCCTTAGGAGGCAGGCAATATTCTCCTCATTTTACAGACTGTTGAAAAGGGAGTTGTAAGAATTTAAAGAAGTTTTTAAAGTACTTCTACCTATGTTGGTGACCCCAAAACTAAAACCCCAGGTCCACCTTCTCTGTACTGCCCCACTGCTTTTGGCGCCTCACTTTTGGTGGCTGACCAATTCCTGAACGCTCTGCAACCCTTGGGGTGGGGGGCATTTCAGCCTACAGAGGGCTTGAGAGAGCTTCTTGGGTTCTGGGAAACAACCCCCTCCCCAGGGAACCCAGTCTGAAGAGGAGATGTGGAGAAGGAGGGTTTGGGTGGAGAGTTTATCTAAATCAGTTTAAGAAAGATAATTTTTAAAAGTTTTTTTAAAAGTCTTTTTTTAAGAAAGTAGTAGTCAACTTCCCAGGTTAGAATTACTTAGTTATTTAGGGAAATTAAAATGTATTGTCTACATAGGGAAATCTGAACGTCCTCTCTTCATGGCTACCTTTCCTAGACTCAATGCCTTCATTCTCTCATTCATTTCTTCATGGTCTGCTATGATCATGGCTCTGTGTAGACACAGCGAGTGCTGAGGAAAATTGGTTTGAATTGCTCTGACAGGCTTCTGGTAAGTGTCATGAAAAAGGAGACCGGTTGACATTATGAGAATACATCGGTTGAATGGTTCATTAATTTAAGTACACTTTCGTTTTTCCACCCCATCGATCTAGTCTTTTAGATGGAGCCACACAGAGTTTGAATGCTCAGAAACTAACCTGCCCCTCAGGTGACAAGAGGAAGTGAACATTAGCAGCATTCTGTCACTTGGATCTTGTATACCAACAGCTCGGTGGGAAAGGTAAATCAAAGCGGGAGCTAAGTTCAACAGCTTATATTTGAACTAGTTAACGTGTTTTCTCTTAAACTGATAATAAGTAACATAGAAACATGGGTTTGATACCATAGATGTCCATTGGTGAGCTAATATTTGTCTTCCAAAACTCTAATAGCTCATCTTTGCTTCCAAGCACTCTCAGAGCCTACACTTAATTAAGTATTCCTTTGCACTTAGAGAATCACATACATTTATAATTTAATCGTCACAATGATCTACAAAGGTATGGTTATTTCCATGTTACAAAGGAGGAAACTGATGCTCAGAGAAATGAATGATGACTGAGTTCTATCTCCTGCAAATTTACTGGGCTCTATGTCTACGTATGTTCGTCATATCCCCAGGGCTCAGTGAAGTGCCAATTATTATACTACAGATGTTCAGTGTTGTTGGTGAATTTACTGGAAGGTTAACAGAGTCAGATCTCAAACTCAGATTTTTGTCTCTTTTGGCTGCACTTTTCTTAGCATGTCAGGATGACTTCTCATTCAGAAACCCTAACCTCAGTGGAAAGAACAAGTTTAGGTGATTTGGTACTAACCAGCAGTGTACCCTTTTTCTGCCTCAGTTAACTCACTGTAAATGTGGAGGTGCTCACACCGATGGTGACTAGGGTTCCTTTCAGTCTGAGAATGCTGTCTCAGTTTAAGAAGTTAAAAAAGGCAACACATATAAGAGAGGGAAACTCACCTGCCAGTTTCCACCATGACTGGGCAGAACTGGAGGGGTGTGGCCTGGGTATAGTTAGGTGTATAAACAACCCCCACTCCCATTGCTAGCTGCCTTATGAACTCAGTACCAGAGGGTGAGTTTCAGGTCACTCATGATGAGACTCAGAGTTGTAACAGTCATCCTGGTCCTGGCTGGTGACCTACCTACAAGAACAGACCAGTTGGTTTTCTAAGTTCTCTTTTCTCCTGCAGCCTAGCAGTTAGACATGCTACATTATAATTACTTGATCAAAATATGTTCTTGTTTCTCTGACTTCATTTGATAGAAGTAATAATGAAAAGGTCCATTTGATTGGTAAGATATTAAGGAAAAAACTGCCTACTCCAATAAAATCCATTAAGCACTGCAAAATAGTAGTCTACTCCTTTTTTGTTTTTCTCTCAACTCTTACCTCTCTGTGGTTCCCTAAAGACCCTGTGACAACATGCTTAGGCTAAATGTGTCACATGCCCCTCTTTCTTAGCCGCGATGGGTGTAGAGCTCTTCAGGGATGGGGGGGAAGTTCTTTTACCACCGTCACCTTCACTCTACAAAAGCCTTAATCTGTTAGCTATTCTTTTATTATCATTTTAAAGAGCTGAGGCTTGATTTTTGTTAGAGAGGTGGGGGAAGACTGGCAAATTGAGAGGAGAGAGAAAAGAGAGTAACATGATATTACCTCCTGTAGGAAAATGTGTTTTGGGTGTCAGGAACTGACAGGGGAAAAACACACAGACATTCATAGCAAAAGACTTGATGGAAGCTTAGGGGACTAATCCTGATGCTTACTTTATTTTCTTTTTAATGGGATGTCAGTTCTGAAGAATAAACAGTCTTTCCTGAATCCAGAGTTATAAGCACTTATTTGTCTAGATAAAGTACAGAAAAGAAATATTGTGTGCTGCGGCCCATAAGTCATCTTCATGGCCTTTCAGGTAAACTCCCAAGGATTTTTAGTGTTCAACTCAGTGGAACACAAATTGGTAAACTGAGAGCTAACTGATCATGGCCATTGAAGCAGTCCAAAGCTGACACCCCAAATTTCATCTTAATCTGAAATGCCAGCATCAATTACCCACAACAGGGGATGCCCACAGAAAGGGCAGCACATGCCAGATGTTTCAAGGAAGGCAGCATTTCAGGGAATTGGTCTAAATCATTCAAAGAGTTTTCCTTTTTAAAAATTGTACCTGCCATTATAAATGAAAGCAGAGATTAAGGTGGCTTCGAGTTCCAGTCCAAAAAGAAAATCGGAAGAATGATGGTCAGAATCAAATGTATGAATGGCTATGAGCGTATGTTTTTGAGCTATTTCGTCAGCATCATCTGGAAAGTAGAACCATATCTGGGCTGGACTCTTAAATATTTCTGGGCTCTATCTGAGCCAATTGATTTCTTTATGAATTTTGTTTTTCTTTTTGAGTGACTATTATGTACCAAGCATCCTGTCCAAGGGCTAAGGCCACTGAGATGATGCAGACAGTCTCTCTCTGCCTGGAGCCCACAGTCTAGTGGGAAGATAACACATGTCTAACTGTGACACAATAGACTAAGGGCCATGTGAGTAATTTGGTTACAATCTTCATTTCACTGGAGTCCTGAGGAGCAGGTCGTTAATTCTGCCTGGAGAGATGGGGAAGATTCTTGGACTCTGTGACATCACCCCAATCCTCTACCTTCTCAAACTTTTTCTCACCCCACATAGCCCTGACAACAGTAGACATAGAGGACAATGTACCATACTCTATGTATTTGAAAATTGTAAATCAAGCCAAGAGACTGACAAATAAATCATGTTTTATCTCTATGCATTGACAAATAGAACTTCATCACCACCTGGAAGGCCAAGTTAGAATTTAAACTTTTAGAAGTTCATATAGTATCCTGGGGTGAGCAGACCCCAGCTCCTGGCTCCTGCCTTAAAGCCAATGCATCTTCCAGTCCTGCCCCGGCTCCAGCCTGCATTATGGAGGGTCTCTGTGTTCCCTTGGAACCTGGAAGATTGCTCAGTCCTTAGGAGGGTGGACTAGGGAAGAGTACACATAAGCTCAGGAATGTTTGGGAAGGAAATCCTGGGATCCTGGTACCCAGAGCATGGTCTAGAAGGGGTGCACCACCCCCAAGTGGGCACATCTCATGGTCCCACACACCCATCACTCCATGTGCAGGGGTGCAGGTCCTCTGCTATGCGGCCTAGGACAGGAGCCTTACTTGGAGAGGACTAGAACAATACCCTTTCTTCTCTCCCTGATCTTGCTCTAACTAAAACCTAGCTCTTCCTTGAGGAAATTGCCTCTCTGAAGCCCTCTCAAGAGGTGCTTGTTTTCTATCCAGCTCATCTTAAAGATGAACTGGGTGTCCTGCTCCTCATTGCCACTTTTAGACCATTTTCCCACCCTCTGCCATCTTCGAAGATTAAGCCCTGGGTCTACATTCACTGCTGACTTTCTCTGTGGCTTTTATCTACAAACCGACAGTTCACTTGCTCTCATTTCTTAAGGATTTTTTAGCATCTGGATCACTGCCACTCTCTCCCGCACAATCTGTGTGAAACTTTTGGTGATTTCGATTTCACCTCGGTGATCCTGCTCCATTCCTTAACCTGTCTTTCAACAAGCTTGTCCTTCACCTTACCTCAGTCCATCATTCTCATGGTTACATAAGGGACTTGTCATTTTCAATAACTGCACCCCTTCCATAATGTCAATTTCAAGCAGTTCTCCTACTTTTTCAAGTAATTCTCTCTAATACTCTTATTCCCACAAATCTTCAACCACGTCAGGTCTTCCAATCCATCGATCAGATCACCTCTACTTTCACTCTGTCCTGTACCCATCTCATCTCCTCACTTCTCTCCTTACCCAACTTAAATTCCATGGTCAATCCTTAATACTGTCTCTTATTATCACTGCAATCTTCCTTGCTCAACTCTCCCTTTACACAACCCTTTGAAATGCCTCTCTGGTTAACTCCAATCCTCCTTTTACTCTGTGGCTATATGCATAAAATTGAAAATTTTGGGAAATGCAAATTCAGGCTGCTTGATTTCACTTTAAATTCATGGCCTCTAACTTTATGTAGATGCTTGGTGCTGCCCAGCAATCCTTCTCTGCTTTCCTTGTACATTCTTTCCTACATGACTGCTTCGTACATATTCCTCTTTCTTCAAGCTTCACACCTTTCCCCTCTGCACTCTCTGGTGATAACCTGGCTTCCTGTTTTGACTGAGGAGGCAGAAACAATCAGAATGGAACATCCACATATTGCCACTCCACATCTACTCACCTGCTTGCGTTTGAAACCATATTCTCCACGTTCTTGCCTGTTACTCCGTCTGAACTATCTTTGCTCCTTGCTCCACTTGTGCATAGTTTCTCATCCTCTCCTTTCTACGTAAAGACCTCATTCCAACAATTATTCCCTATTCTTCTATATCATCAATATTTTCCAACCTATTGAATTATTCCCATGAGCATATAAATGCTATTTCTTTCATCTTTCTAAAAAAGAAAAAAAAAGCTTTCTTGCCACAAACTCTCTCCACTATTGCATAGTTTCTCCACTGCCCTTTACTTAATGTTTTGATCTCCTCCCTCTCATTATTTCTTGAACACACTACTTGACTAAAAATACTATAGACAGGATCACTTAGAACCTCCATGCGGATAAATCCAGTGGTCAGTTCTATACCATATTAACTTGATCTATCAGTGGCTTTCATAGATTTTTCTGCAAAGGCCACCAACAATTCTTCCCAAGCCAGAACACTTATCCCACTCCTCCCACCAAAAGGTGAAGCCTATTTCCCTGGTGGAGCCTGTAACTTGCTTTGACCAACAGAATGCAAAGGAAGAGATGTTGTGTCAATTCCAAGCCTACAACTGTGCTATCTCAATCTCTCTCTATATAGATAGATATAGATATATAGATACAGATATATATAGCTATAGTTTGGATAGATAAGTACATAGATAATTTTTGAAATGCCTAGTGCCTTGCACTTAATACACTACAGTGTATGCTCAATGAATAACAGCTAATAAATCACAGATTGTAGAATTTGATTGAAGATTGAAGAATGCATAAAAATTCAGGGGGAAAGAAGATGGGATGGAAAGCAAAGGCAGAGAGGCATTAAAATTCATGGAGTGTTTTAGATGCCAAGTGGCCCTTTGTGTCTCAAATATTAGGACAGGAAGAAAGAAATGATGAAGGTTGAGCTGGATTATGAACAGTTATGAATTCCATGCTATCTATTCAAGTTTGGATTTTATCCTCTGTAGATTAAAGAGCTTATATGATCATAGCTTCCAGATGGAACTTTCTAAGTGCAGGTCTTATGTCATGTCATTGCTCCAGGACCTACAGTGCTTCCTCCTTATTTTCCACCCCTTTTAGTCCTGATCTTTCCTTTTTGACTTTCTTTCTACATTTTACTTCCCAACTCCCAGCTTGTCATCTAGCTAGGGGGTACTGTTCATTGGACCGTGAACATACTGTGTTCCTGCTGGACACTCTTTATTGGTTCTGTTCTTCTGCTTGTAATATTCTTACTACTTTCACTCCCTTATGCATTCTATTTATCCTTCAAGATTTTGCATTGCTCCTAGAGGCTCCAAGAATCCTTTCCAATCATTTTAACCCACAGAATTCTCTCCATTCTCTGAACTACTCCTTTAATTCTTGTTAATACAACATGGTATATCACCCAATCATTCTCTGTACATGTTATACATGTTTACTCTTAAAAATCCAAGTATGGAATAAACCTCTTGAAGTAAAGACCTACATCTTATGATACATTTTGGTATTCTTTGCAGTTTTCATGTAGTTGGGAGGGCAGTGCCTGTGAGCTAGTTATGTAGGACAAACCCAAAGTGTCTTCTGTCAAAGGTTGGAGTGGGGAAGGGTGGTAGAGGAGAATCCTGGTGGTGTCAATGGTGCCTATGACTGATATGCAAGGAAGTGTTTATTTTATTCTTATACCTTTTCTAAATGTTCCCTATCAAAAGAACAGTGTATGGTCTTCCCCCACTCCCTTGGCCAACATAAGGTTGCAAATATACAGAAATGTAGGTCACAAAGTGCAAAGAAGGAAAACGAGACCGTAGCACTGGAAAAACAGAGAAATAAGGTTACTGAAGTGGGCATTTTTAAAAGTCTTTGCTTCTCTTCTGGTATCACGGATTGTGGAAGTAGAAATACCAGCAGTCAGAGTTGTGGAATAGCTAAAAATCAATTTAAAATCTGAACCACGCACAATTGCAGGAAGAAAAGCTGTGAATTCTCTGCAATTGGTATTAAAAGCCAGTGATAAGAGGAAGCTGCGAGTGTAGTGGAGAATGGAATGAAACTAAATCAAAGAACACCAAGCAAACACACTATGTAAAACTTAATGACAAAAGAATATTTTAAACTGGTCTACCAATTTCTTGATAAGGAAAGTTGGAAAGCTAATATCAGAACCAAACTATCCATCATAACATTATAATAAATATAATTCCAATGAAGATTCTTTTCCTGCAAAATGATTCAGATATTGCTCAAGTTTTAATAACACTGGTGTGATGTTCCCAAAGTCAGGGAACTGGGCTTCAGACCTACCTATGCCTACTGCTATCTGCTCATTTCTTCATTTATGCACAACAAAAATATTTGAAAATTTTGGTATGTTCCAGTTTCTCAGTGATCTTAAGCAAATATCTTATACTTCTGGAACTCAGATTACTCAACTGTAAAATGGGCATAACAATTCCTATACTGACAATCATATAAGGTCTAGGAAGAATCTGATGAGACAGTGTGAAAGGAATTAAACTACAAATATAACTTACATAAGTTTGTTTAACTTTTTTAAACCCGGTCTAAGTAATGTGGTAATTATCTTGGCGCTACAACCACAAAAACCATCTTTTGAACTTCTAAGCCACTATTGAAAGCATGACAAGCGCTCAATCATCCATTCCAAGTGCTTTCAGTACTCCATATGTGGGTCAATTTTAACTTGAAAACTGTCAAATATCAATTGGGATTAGTCTGATTCCATCGATCTTTTCACTCAGTTAAACGGAAAATATTAGATTCAGAATTTATCACTTGAAAAAAGAAAGAAGAAAAAGCCTCTGTTGCTCATAAACAGATCCAGATGGGGGAGAGAAGACTACAGGGAACTGCTCGTTGCGTAGACACTGCCTCTTGTCTTCCAGAAAGCCCTGCCTTGTCAATTAGCATCCAGGTGGATTCAGAGCGTACCTTTCCCTGGTGCCAACATTCAACATGCTTTATAAAGATGGCTCCCCGTTCCTTTCCTTCATGCACAGGGACCTGACTTTACGAAAACATTGCTGAGTCGCTGCACATTCAATTGTTAGAGTAGCCAGAATATTAACATATGCATCTTTCTAGTCCAAGGATGGAAGAGGTGGGTTCTCTTACTTTACTTTTTGGTGGTTTCTCAAAAAATGAAAGAATTTAGATGTACAAGCACTTTTTCTGGCTTAGCTTCTCACCCATAACCAAGCTCCTTCTTTCACATAAATGGGCCATTTTAGAGGCAGGAAAAGAAATCCCATAATTATGTGGAATAATTTTTAACTCCATTACAGTAAATCTTCATCTAACATCATAGACAGGTTCTTGGAAACTGTGACTTTAAGTGAAGCGATGTATAATGATTTTTTTGTTTTGTTCAATGTTATTAATGAACGATGTTATTCAAGGATCTGCTCTATGCCCTTTTGCTTAAAGTCCAAGTTTCCAAGAACCTAGTGACAAGTGAGGACTTTCTGTAGTAGGTTTTTAGTGTATACATAAAGTCAGAGGAAAACAAACATCTCTCAGGACCCGGTTGAGGGAATGGCCAGTATTATCACCCAATAAATAAAGAACTTCTCCCCTGACCCAATGCCTGTAAAAGCTCTGTTGCAGTTGTCCCTGCTCTCCCCTCACATGTGACACTCTTGTCTGTATTGAGCTTTAGACTTTACCAAGCATTGTCCCTGGCACTCTCATTTCATAATCACAACAACTCCATGAGGTTGTGATTTATAGAGGATGATTCCAAAGGATGAATTGATCCTCAGGGGCTCGGTCAGCTTGGCTGGAATTCAGGTCTTCTGACTCTCAGGATTTTGCTGGTAACTTTCTGAACCATCTCGTATGTAGGAAGGGGGACCTAGCACCAGGCGATAGACAAATTGTCACAGCACCTTGGTGCTCTATGTGAGTCACCTTACCACCAATTTCATTTGTGGAAATTCACAAAGAAATTCCAAAACTTCACAACTTATTTATTACTGATCTTATCATGTAAGCACTCTGTCTACCTTGACAGAGTGTGCTACATAGCTTGATATATCATGAAAATTCTTCTAAGTTCCCTTACCCATTATATTAAAACCATGCCTTCCCATCCATGGGCATTGAACAATGTTCTGGGGATGTTCTATGAAGAATGCACTCTGAGGTCGCATTGATGGTAATACAGTGTTTGGAATGCAGAAGAGGATGCTGCCACTGTATGCTGGTGAGATCACACCTCAAACACAACTTTCAGTTCAAGACATTGGTAAAATAAAATATCATCTGTGTTCAGAGGATTGTGCCTCCACCACTAGGTCCTAGGGATTTGGGTTTAGGAATGAAAAAATGAAGGGAGAACAGGATTGCTGTCTTCATATTAGGAAAGGCTGTCAGAGGGAAGACAGATTGGAATCACTCTATGCTGCCCTCCAGAACCAAACTGGGGTCAGCGGGTGGAAGTCACAGGGAGGAGGACTGGGGCTCCGTGGAATGAAGAGCTTTCTAAATTATGAGATCGGTTCACATTGGAGTGAGTTGCCTCCGGACGCAGGGAGCTCCCAGGTACCAGAAATGTGCAAATAAAGGCAGAGCCGTGCTTTGCCAGAGCTGTTACTGCAAGTGTTCAGGCACTCGAAGGAGATTTAAGGAAATAATGTCCCAGCTCCCTTTTATTCCAGATATTCTCGAGTCCTAGGATTCATTGCCAAACAGCCTGCTCTGAGGCTTCTCTCTTATTTTTAGACCCTTTAAACCAGCTTTCTAGAACACCTCCACCCACAGGCAAGCTGGAATTTACTGTTTTTGGATATCTCTTTGAGTTTGTTCTCTCTCACACCTTCCTTTTTTCCTCCCCATTTAGGCAGAATGAATTTATTCCACAGTGGAAGTGTAGCCATCCTTAAATTTTTTATAAATTCCTGGAATTTAAGGTAAATTTTCAGTTTTCCTTTTTATAGAATACATTGTATCACCCTCATGGGGGATATTGCTAATGGAAAAGGCTATGAATGTGTAGGTGGAGAGGGTATATGGGGAATCCCTGTATCTTTCTTTTAATTTTGCAGTGAACCAAAAAACTGCTCTAAAAATATAAAATTTATTTCAGAAACAAACATAGTTTGTTCAAAAGGACCTTGACCCTGCCACATTTCTGAGAAGGGCATAGTGTGGCTTTTTCACAAGCTCTTCCTGTCTTTGTACCGGCAGGAGAGAAATGGCACATGAAGCTTCAGCATTGAGCTGAGTGTAATACAGGGAGTGTTTTCAAAGATGTGGACACGGTTTAGGAAAATGAATTGTGCAGATTCCAGTGTCTAATGGTAGTAGATGAAGTTACCACCCTATTCCTGAAAAAGCAAAAGGAATAGCTTCCCCAAACTACTGGGGGTCCCTGCATGGAAAGAAGGATCGTGTGGGCCTGGGCCTCTGGTGGAGGGCCCCAGTCAGCCCACAGCCCATTGGAGATGGAGACGAGGAAAATATTCCTTACCTTCACTTTCCTCCCAGGTTCTGTCACCTAGTAGTGCCTCCTACGGGCAGAACCAACTGGAAGCCAGTGGGCAAGGGCAGCTGTGGATGCTGTCCACATGCCGTGTTGCTCACAGAGCACAGGACAGGGCGGAGAGTAGACACGGAGAGGCAAGTGGGAAGTGTCCAGCACTGTCCCTTCCCAGAGCACCGTCTAGGTGGCCATGTACTATCTGCTGTCCTTGTAGCCAGGAAAGTGCCTTTCTGCAGAGCCCGCATAATTGACTAAGAATTGTAACTGACCCTAAAACAAGATTAAAAGTGGTCATTGTTTCAAAAGAAGTTCTATTTTCTGACTATGGTAAGTAAAAAATTTTCAACAATAAATATTTTGGTGGCAATCATACTTGGGTCCACTTAAGAAAGGATTTTGTAATGGGAAATATTCCGAAACTTCTGTTTCCCCAAAAGCCCAGAATTGAATGGCTCCTTCTCTCAAAGATGCCACAAGAGTCTTCTTGTCCCTTTAACCCAGAGCCATGTTATACTGTCTTCATGGTGTTAAATCTCTGAAATACGTTCTAATTTCATTCCAAATGCTCCTTTCAATAAAACATTGCATCATCTTTCTTAGATAATGAAGATATTTCATTTTATTAGATGGGTTTAAATGTAAGGAAAATAGTTTCAATATTTGTTGCCAATAGAAAACACATACTCTGTTTATAGGATATGAAATCCCATGATGTTGGGGGAATCAATGTGGTTATGACTGGAGACGGGGGGTGGGCTAGACGGCTATCCCAGATTCTGTGTACACAGTTCCTCCTCCTCACCCAGAGGAATTATCAGAAAACTAGTGAGTCTGATATTTAAACATAAATTCTCCTGTAATTTGGTGCTCTTCAATGGAGGTTTTCAGAGCTCAATTTCAGTTTCATCTCAAAGTGGAATTTCAGAGTTACTTGACAATAACAGGTTTGCTCTTGAAAAATGAAAGTGGAAAGTGCAGTCTGGATCCCCCACCCGACCCCACTTACCCCGCTGTAGACTTTCAGCCTCTTACAGAGTAAAGAGCAAGCTCACTGTTGACGGAAACACAGTGAGCTACCTTGTGGGGACTACTTTAGTGCACTTAAATGTTTACTGTAACAGAAATGTCCAAAGCTTCCTAAGAAACTCATAGCACTAAAAGCAAAAATCTTATGTAGCCTTGTGGGTTCATGTATTCAACCTCCTGTGAGGTTGAACATGCATTTGAACGCAAGTGTGATATATACAGATAGGCTCTGATGGAGGCCCGTGTTTTTATCCCGGGTTTCTCTAGTATTGCATATAGGAAGATTTTCTTTGTCATTCATCTGGCTAGAGGACCTGGATAAAATAATCAGGAAAAAAGATGTGTTATGATGTTTCAAAAAACAGATTCAGATAGTCTCTCAAAAAGAAATTCTCTGCAAACAATTACCATAAGTCCCTCAGTTTGGGAGCCAGGTTGGAAGAAATTGGTAGAGTTGGGACTATTTAGATTCTGAGGAAGGCAGGCAGTGGTATTAGGGGTATCTAAGATATAAAATCTATTTGTAGCTAATAAAATCTAAAGATCAAATCTTCTGTGGAATACTTTGAAATTAAATTTTATTTAAATGAGATAGAAAATGAAACTATTAGTAGGATTCCTAAAAAATTTAGGGTAAAAGTCGGAAAGGAAAAAATACAATTCATTGCCAGGAATTAGATATAGAGGTGGTAGAATATTTGTTATCTTGGTGTCTTAGTTTAAAGGAGAAGTTTTTCAGATAGCACTTCTCAATTACTCTATATTAGTTACGCTTCAAGTATAGAAGGGAACTCAGTTTAGGTTTTAATATATGACTCTCTTGGGATTTACTTTTTTGATAAATATTTCTCAGTAGAAAACTTTTTTTCAGATTCAACATATTTCTTTTCCCAGAAAATACTCAAAGCAAATGCCTCTAATAAGTAAAGCTAAAACTTGTACAAATTCATCAAAAGGACTTTTTCAGTTCAAATAATGAAAAGCTACCCATTGGTCAAATAATGAGGGTTGGGCAGAGGAAGAATCCAGAATATATTGCATGTTATACCAGTCCTTGTGCGAGTATATCTTGGGAGACAGCCTGCTTGATTCTTTTGCAATAGAGTCGGTTTGGAAGGCAACATAAAACCTTCACTATATCATGTGCATTTTGTACGCTTTACAGTGTTTTGGTAATAAAAATATGGAAAGGGTTTGTCAGAGTGTGAAAATGACAGATGATTACATATAAATTTTTTATGTTTCAGGTGGGAATGGAAGGCACAAATGGTGTACAATGGTCACACTTTCACTTAAATTCTTGTCACCATTTAACAAATAAGATCAGAAATTGCCTTGTTTAGTCCCTTTTTCCAAAGTTATCCCTCAGCAGAAGAAAAATAAAAACAATAATATAGTTAGCAATTTGCAAGGAACAGGAAGTAGTTTCTGTATTTTGGCCAATGGTAAAAATGTAGCATTTCCTTTCAGAACCCTGCAGAAGTACACAGGGCCGGGATTGGACAATCAGTGGGCATTCTTAGTTCCCAAGGTCATATTTATCACATAGATGACCTTGGACAAAACACAAAAACTTCATTATGTGTCATGACACTAACTGCTTTAAAATTCTTCGACAGTTCCCCGTCTTTTGAAGATGACGTTCTCATCACTTTGAGTGGCATGTGAGATATTATATTTCACAACCTGGCCATTGCTACCTCTTTAGTCTTGTATCCCGACCCCCACACATCCACCCATCACCACAGTTGTATCACAATTAATTATTGTAGCTCCTAAGTGAATTGTGTCCCCAAGCCCCCTACCTTTCTTTAACTCATTCATTACATATTTCTTGGGTACTTATTATGTGCTAGATCAGAATAAATCATGCATAAGTCAACATGATCCAAAATCTTGTACTATTTATGGTCCAGTGGGGAGAACAAAGAAAAATAACAAGTCCCACTTCTGCCAAAAAATTAAATAAACATAAATACAATAAAATTACAAATTGTGATTGGTATTGGGAAAGGAAAAACCTAAGCGTTGGTATAAAGACTAAAAAGGGGCAAGGAGGAGGTGGTAACGTTTAGAATATGCCAAGTGAAGACCCAGGGCAAAGTCTACCAGACACAGGAAATAGCATATGCAAGTTTGAAAGTAAGAAAGACTTTCTCAGGGTCAAGGAATTGAATAAGGCCAGTACAGCTGGAGTGCGGTGAGTGTGGGGGACACAGTGCAAGGTGAAGATGAAGGGGGAGCCAGTGTCAGATCATGCAAGTCCTTGTAGCTCATGGCAAGGGGTTTTATTCCAAGTGCAATTAGAAGACATTGGTTGAGTTTAAGCAAAGGGGTAACATGATTCAATTTATGTTTTTAAAAGATTGCTCTGGCATGTATATGGTGAACGAATTAAGCGAAAAACAAGAGAGAAAGTGGGTGGGGCCATTACTCAAGAAGTTATTCTGGAAGACAAGAAAAGGGATGATAGTGAATGAATTCAAGACATATATGGAGGTAGAATTAACAATGCAATTGAGGTTTTGTTTTTCCAACTAATTCGAATTGCCTTAAGGGCTCAGCCTAAGCACCACTTCCCCTACAAAACTACTTTGAAGGCCCCTCAATCCCCACAGGGTTAGAGACCCCCTCCTGTTCTGTAAGTAGCCTATATCTATCCTGCCTCCACAAAGTGACATACCATGATATTGTCCTGCTTGTCTGCCTTCTATGAGACTGTGACCTCTTTAGGACAGAGGCTGTGTCTCATCCACGTCTATATCCTCCGCCAGAGCACAGAGCCCAGTGCATAAGAGGTGCTCAAAAGATGGCAGATGTGTGGGTGAATTGTGCCTTCTGGACTGTTAGAGAGCTCTTCACGTGACATGAGCCCCTGAGTAGGAGCCAGATCCGGGGGCTCCAGATTGATTCTGATATTGCAAGAGCTGTGGAAGAGCTACTGCATACCAAGGACACCTAAAGCCGTTAGAAGTGACCAAGAAATCTCAGAGAGGAAGCCAAATTGATTTTTCCAAGGCCATTTCAGAGGAAAGAGTTCTTGACTGAGGTGGACTCTCTCAAAAGTACTTGGAAGTTCCATTTCTAAACCCTGCTGCGACAATTACAGTTCAGAAACGCTTGCTTGCAACCTATAGCTTAGCAGACACTGTCACTTTTGACAAGGGGTTTGCATTTGTCAGTTGTGTGTCTGGGAACTGTTGGACAGAAATCCTAACCAAGCTGTCACCACAGCCTCCTGTTACCTTCAAGCAGATTCATTTTAATTCACCTTCATAAAGATTTAAGCACCTAATATGCTCCTGGTGTTGTGCCTGCCTGTTAGGGTAGGAATGGATGTCAGGGTATTGATAAAGGGTCTCTGTTTCTGAGGAACTCACAGTACGGCAGGGGAAACAAGTAAATAAGCAGTTATAATTGAGGGTGTGTATATGTATAGTCACGTAGCACATCATGACATTTGGGTCAATGAAGGACTACTCATATCACGGTGATCCCATAAGATCATACTGGAGCTGAAAATTTTCTATCACCTAGTGACGGTGATACCTGTTGTAAATGTTATAGCTCAACACATTACCTTTCCTATTAATATGTTTAGATATGTTTATCTAAACAAATACTTACCATTGTGTTACAATTGCCTACAGTATTCCGTACAGTAGCATGTACTGTACAGGTTTGTGGCCTGGGAGCAATCACTCTAACACGTAGCCTAGGCGCGTAGTAGGCTATAGCATCTGGGTTTGTGTAAGTACACTCTATGATGCTCTCACAAAGATGAAACCGCCTAATGGCACATTTTTCAGAGCATATACCCCTCATTAAGAAATGTGTGACTGTGTGTGTGCATATATATACACACACATATACCCACACATACCCACATATGTATATATGTATGTATATGCAAGATTACATGTATATACCTGGTGGGAGAAAATGTAATAGCATAATTTATATCCCATTCAAAAGAAGAGGGTGCATATTTGATCAGAAAGAAGCTTAGCTTGAGCTAGATCAGTAGGAGTTTGTTATCAGTCTCTGTCTGTCAACTTCTCAGAGGCAATGAAGCCTAAGGTTTAAGGTCATCGGCTCCACAGCTAAACTGTCGGGTTCAAATCAATTACTTTACGACCTGTGCAGCCTCTGCCAAGTTATTTAACAACTCTTCACTTCAGTTTATTCAACTGTAAAATTGGATAATAATAGTACACACCCTCAGTGCTGCTGTGAGAATTAAATGAGTTAGTATATACAAATATGGAAATATCCTTCCAGACAGATGGAATAGTGTGAGCAAAAGTGATGGATGTCTACGGGATGTCAAAGAAGAGCAAACCTCTGATGCGGATAGAATACAAGGTGTGTTTGGAGAAGAAGCTTGGAGGGGAGATTAGAAACACAGTTTGTGGCCTAGATTCTGAAGAGTTTTGTAAGCCATGTAAGAAATTTGGATTCTATGCTATAAGCAATGAGAACTATTAATGACTTCAAATTAGAGAGGGGTGTGATCAGCTCTAAGTCTTACAAAAATTCTTCTAGCGAAAATAGAAAGGTGGGACCAGAGGAAAAAAGAAATGAGAGGCAGAGAGTCCAAGCAGGTGGCTATAACAGAAATCCATGAGATATGATTTAAAACCTGGAATAGGACAGCAGTGTAGGGAAAGCTAATCTGCAAAATTTAAGGTTTCCAAAACATTTTGATCATGGGAATCTTCTTCCCTTATATAATGTTCCAAGAATTCTTCAAGACTCACTTTGGGAAATGCTGGCTTAACACCTACTCATTTTTTGGATATTTTGTCTCCTTACATACTTCTGCATCTTAGATTATCTATTCCTATAACCCAGTAGGAAATCATGATCATAAACAGAGGTACTTGTAAATTATCCAATGACGGACTGTTTAGCAGATCGATAAATGAGCAAGCGCTCCATAGAAACCGAATTTATGCTGAGCTCTCTGTATTTGCACACCAGCCAGTCCTCTGCCGTAATGCTCTCTTCTCTTGGCTGCCGGAGAAGCTTCATGGAGAGAACAGTGTGATAAAAGTTGTATTTGGAGAATACTAATCTGTTGTTGTTGTTGCATATTTTATAATGGAGAGAGAAAATATGGTGCTGTGGAGGCTTAGCATTTCCTTTCCAATGCATTTGGCCCAGTTCTCTCTGAAGACAAAATAACAACAAATCCTCACACTGTGCCAGGCATAATTCTAAGTGCTTCACACACACACACACACACACACACACACACACAAACACACACACACACAAACACACACACACACACTTTAATCTTAGCAATAATGCTATAAGGCAGACACTATTTCTATCCCTACTTTGTAGATAAGCAAACTGAGTCACAGAAAAAGCCAAAGTCACATAGCTCATAAAGAATAAAATCAGGAGAGTCAATAGCAATAGCTGGTGTTTAACAAATGCTGGATGAATGTGTGAGTATAAGAGTAAGAGAGTGAACAGAATGAATGAACAAGATATTGCAGTAAGAGCTTAAAAAGTAAGATCAGGTTAAAGACAGCATTGGGAGCCAAAATGGGAGAGGAGACCCCTCGTTAACCTGGACAGTATCCAAAGAAATTACTGTTCAAATGGAGAGTTTGAAGTAGAGCTAGTAAAGCAAGAGTGAAATTTACCCAAGATTGCAGAAAATATGGCACATTGGGAACGTTAACACATTTCTCTGCTGTCAAGATCAAGCCCTTGTAGTATTATTGGCTCTCATAAGTGGCATTTGAAACAGATCCCATTTCAGCTGCAAAGAGTTTGCTGAGTGAGGCCCAAGAAATGTTTTCAATTTGTTGTATTTTGTGACCTTGAGAATAGGAATGACATCTGTATATTTAGAAAAACACCCAGAATGTGTCTGGCAAAAGACTTGGTGACAGTTCTAAACAAGACATAAGCCCTTATCTGAACCTGCCAATAGGCTCTGACTTAGCTACTAGGTACCTAGTCCTCTGTGTTAGGTGTTAATGCACGAATGCCATCAGTCAGTAAACAGTCCTGGAGTATACGAGTGCTAGGTATTAGGAATCCCAAATGGATAAGATATACTCCTTAATCTCAAAAACCTCCTAATCAACTTGGAGAAAGATAATACAAATTTAACTTATACCCAGTAAGGTATAGTATGATGATTATACTGTATGTGAATTCTATAATAAAAAACAATATTCATTTGTTGTACAAATGTACAACAAAAATTCGAGTGAGAATAGCTCAGCAGGAATTCAGGTCTGGAGAAGGAATTTTAGGTGGGTCCAGATGATTAAAGCAGTGCACGAGGAGGATGGGAGCGTTTCAAGAAGAGGGGAAGCGGCAGTATCGAATGCTGATAAAAGATGAGGGACACTATGAAATGGGGGGGAAAAGCCTTTGGGCTTCCCCATTAAAGAATTTTACTGACCTTGAATTGTGAAACTGATTATCCCGAGTATAATGCTAATTACAAACCTATTTCTTCTGAAAGCAGAGTCCACTCTTAGATCTTCATGATTAACTCCTGCAGCCTGTCTACTTTGGGATTCTTTTGTCTTCAGAGCCCAAGACATGTTCTCTTAGGTTTCTAATTCTTTCATTCCCAGGGCTGGCAGCAAGAGGTGTTCTGGGTCATTTGTTTAGACAACATAGAAACTCTGCCTCCTTACTAGTTTAGAAGACTGTCCTTCTCTGACCTGTTCATGACCCTAAATGAGGCACAGGTGACTGTCTATCCAATTAGGCTCATCCCTATGCTAAAGAGGTAGGCCCAGGCCACTGTGTCTTCTTTGTGCTGTATGTTTATATCAGCGCATACCTCTTGTATCACAGCAGGCACCGTGGTGCTGACATACAGCAAGCCCTGATTGCCATCAATCTGCTCCCAGAACCCTCTACCCCACCATCACAAGATATCACTGTGGGGATGTCATCTTTGGGGCAAGAATGACAATCTGATCAAAATGCATGATGGATAGGGCCTAACCACCAACCCATCACTCATGAGCAAAGAGGCAAAGATTGTCAAGGCAGGAGTGTCAGTTGTGGGGAAGGTAATTTCTGACAGGTGATTAATGCCAAGCAGCCAGCAATCATCCAGGTACTGCCAAGAGAAATGGGCAGTTAGATACGCTTTTTCAGTGACAGTGCCTCCCTTCCCCCACTCTCGACCTCTGGTTTTGCAATATCTTACAGAAAAGCCTCACAGATGACTATTTCTTTCCCACATTCTTAATATTTATGTCCCTCAAAATCTAAACCTCTACATTCTATAGACACACACACACGAAATGTAATTCTAGTAAGACCCCATCGCCCCATCTTTTTTTGCAAACTGTTCTGCAGTCAGTTTCGCACTGATGGTCCTTAAGGAAGCAATAGGTCAGTCTGGCTGTGGTCAAATCTAGGCTTTATCCATGATCCCGAGCAAATGATCGTACCTCTCTGTGTCTAAGTTTCCTCATCTATAAAATGAGATTGTTTTGAGGATTAAAAGAGGATCTCACTTGCTTGGTTTATGGTCGTCAAAGCTTAATAAGTGCTAGGTAGTATTATTATCGTACTTCTGCTATGCTTGTTAAACATGAGAGAAAATTTTCAAAACTGCACAGATTTTGTGGAACAAAGAGTACTTGAAGGAGGCGGGTACAATGGGCTAGAGCAAAGGGTACTTTGAACACCGGAATTACAGCAAAGCGGCCTGGGTGCTTTGAGATGGGCCGTGGAACAAAATAGCAGAAAGCAGGAAGCCAAAGCCATGCTTAAAACTACTGAAAGCTGGTCCTCCTTTCCAGCTAGGCCCACGCAGAGACCCTGTGGCTTATGCAAGACATGGAGGACTTAGCAGAGATAGCACAGGAACCCAGGAGAGGATCCCAGAGCTCAGTTGTGCAGTCAACAGTTAGGAGAAATGCAGTCCCAGGTGTGGGCTCCCAGTGGGCACAGGTGTGGACCTGCTCAGAGCAGGGCACGCAGCGGCACGTCTCAGGCTCCAGGCAAGAGACAGAGCCACGCTGCTTACTTTAAAAGAGAGAATTCAATACAAAGAATTGTTAACGAGGCTTTGAAGAATTGAAAAGGCAAAAAAGAATTCTAAGGTACTACAGAGGCAGCAACTACAAGAAAAACTTTAAGCCCATGGGTTGAGGGAACAAAGGGGAAGAGGGTACAAGCATTCCATTTCGGGAACTTGGAGGAAAAGCCCCTTGGAACTGAAAGTCAGGCATTTGGGGAGGGCACTGCTCAGCTGGTGCTGGGGTCTTTGAGGGGCTGTGATGTGGCTAGTTTTTAAACGCTGGAAAAACGGCAAACAAGATTGGGTTGCTGCTACTGGAACACATGAACACTTGCTGGGGTGCAGAAGTGAGGTCGGAATGCCCCTGACAAGCGGAAATCCACAGGAGGGGAGGAGCTAGTCCCTTCTTCTTCCCGGAGAGCCTTGGAGTCTCTCTCTGGTGCTTTCTAAGAGGGCACCCTTCTGGACACCCCTAAGGAGGAGCCAGAGGGGCGCTGGCAAAGCAGAAATGTAGTTTGCATAGTCTCAGCCCCCAGGTCACACCAGGCAGGGTATAGAAGGGGGCTGTGGTGCTGAAGGCAGTGACAGAATGACTGTCACACTGTCTCATCCACCCGCTCGCCTGCCCAATATACACCAAGTACCTACTGTGCGCCAAGCATTGAGGGCTAAGATGCACTACATCGTGCTCTAGGGACTCAGGCCAGGGGAAGGAGAGAAAAAGAAACAGAAACATGGGCTGTGACAGAAACGTAGAACCTGGAGGAGAGCGCCTCATCCAGCATGCAGGAAGGAGGAGAGATGGGAGAGAAACCACCCGGAGCTGGACGTTACAAATGAGTAGGCGTCTTTAATGCACGCGGTGAGCGTTGTGGGGGCGAAGGGCACGTCTCCAATCATGGTTGGGATGTGGCAAAGTCATAACATGTAACCCAAATGTTTGTACCCCCATAATTTCCTGAAATAAAAAAAAAAAAAGAGGAGGGATCCGCTTGAAGGAGAGGAGGAAATTATTGATAGATAGAAGACTAAATCAGGAAGGGCCTCATATGCCATATGTGAGGTGGGATTTTTTTCTCCTGAAGGCAATGAGAAAATACCAAGAATTTTGATCTGACATAATCAGATGGATGGTTTGAGAAAGACATTTTGAAAGTGGCTAGAATGGCATTAGAATGGCCATTAGAAAAACATTGTGACCTTAAAATTTAGTTTGCGTGATTAATGCATGTACGAAATAAAGACGATAAGAAAAGGTGGACAAGGAGAAATCTCACTCTCTCCCGCCTCCTATGGATATGCCTTATTTTGTTCATGCTTTCATTGTTGCTTTATTTAAACACAAGTAAATTGAACATTTGTTTTTATTTTCCACCTTTCTTTGCACAGTTTTTTCTTACTTAAAACAACACTAGAGTGAACAGGTTTCGAAGTGGGATTTCTGGGTCAGTGGATAATGCTTCAGCAATCTTGGTGGGCGTTTCCCGGTGCGGCAGCTGTTTTCCCTTTCTAGATGTCACACTATTTTGCACTCACACCAGCGTTACAGGTCAGTGCCTCCGTCTGGCCAACGAACTGTGTTGTAAAACTTTGGGAATTTTCGCCACTTGATCCTTGAGGAAAATGGAATGTCAACGTAGTCTTTAATTTGGAGTGAAATTGTGCCTTTATTTCAGACGTTTAAGGGCCATTTGTATTAATGTGGTCTTTTTTTGTGGTCTATTAATGTCTTTTAACCATTTTTTTTCTACTGGGCTTTTACTCATTTTTTTTTTCCAATTTCTAAGAGTTGTAAATATTTTTTTCCCAATTCGTCATTTCTTTTTAAAGCTTGCTTTTGGTTTTTGTTTTGTTTGCCATATGAGTCATAGTTTCTTACACTCGGGTTATTAAAGAATTCACACATGCTTTCTATACATTTATGATTTCATTTTTACATTTAAAACTTTGATGCATTTGGAGTTTGTACTGGTATGCAGGAGGAGGCATAGAGTCAATGTGACCCTTTCCAGATGGCCACCCGGTGGTCTGAACACCCTTTATTAAAACGTCCATTTTCACCTCACTGATTTGTGGTAGCATTATTATTATAATATCTTAAATTTACCTATATACTTTGGTTTTCTTCTGGAACTTTTTTCATTCTATTAATATGTTCATCTATGCCTGAGGCAATATCACACTGTTTTAATTATTGATGATTTAAAATATATTTTAATATCAAATGTTAATTGTTCTACTAATTGTTCTTTTTTTTTCAGAATTTCAGGTATGACTTGTTCTCAATGAGCCAATTTCTTCTGTAGGCTCTAGCTTTGGAAATGTCAAAATGTCTCTTTTGCCTATTTTTCTAAAATATATATCACCCTAGTTTTTTAATAGAAATTACTGGATAACATTTAAGCCTTGCTTAATGACTCAGGATCTTTATTCTGAGCATTAATTAACTCATAATTCATGAAATAAAATAAGACCTTTGGGCAAGAAGTTCTATTTCCCTCTGTATTAAGTGGCCCCAGATTGCAAATATTGCAGATGCTATGAACAGCTTGTCCCTTCCCTCAATCCTTGGTTGCTAGCAGCAGGCCAGCCAGGAGCCTCTCTGCCCTCCTCTAACCAGGCGCTTAGTGGATGGCTGAAGGATTCTCAGATGCAGAAAGTTCACGGGTTCATCAGCGTTTGTTCATACC